>JAWDJV010000123.1:0-36610 GCA_033119285.1 Teratosphaeriaceae sp. CCFEE 6253 | reverse complement strand
ACGCCGATGGTGGACTTGCTGTCGAGGTTGAACTCGTTGCGGGTGAAGCGGGAGAGGAGGTTGGATTTGCCGACGCCGGAGTCGCCGATCAGGACGACCTTGAAGAGGTACTAAGGCGTGGGGGGTTAGTTGAGCTCATACCGTAGTCGTGCCATGTTGGTGGTTGAATAGGCTGCCTCACATCGTATTCGTCGTTGGCCATCTTGGCGGCGCACTGCTTGTGCTGCTGCGATCAGCCTTGCTTGGGGGCTCAGTATAGCCAATTGTCTCTTGTATGCGCTGGCGACAATCCCGTGGTATGATCGGAGATGTGTGATTATGGCCTTGATTGTCTGTTCACTGACATCTGTACACACAGAGAAAGGGTCCAGCGGCGGACTGAACCTTAGGCACGCATGCAGGGGCAACATCAAACGCTTCACTGACACCATGGACATCAAGACGTTTGCATCCGACTCCACGAGATGCATACAGACTGAATCATCGAGAGTGGAGTGTTCAGTCGGAGTCGCCACTCGGGGTTGGTATGGATGGCGTGATGGAGTGGGCGGAACGTTGAGAGCATCGATTTTCAGTGAATTCAAGCTATTCGTCGAGTACATCGCACCCCATGGCCGACTCGGACCAGGAGTACGAGAATCAGAGTGACGATGGTGATGTCCGCGTTCCGAATGGCCGACCGCGTGCGATGGCGACTCGGCCCAAGGGACGCGCGCAGGCGAAATGGGAGGAGGCCGCCAACCGGAACTGGGACCTGCACGAGGGGGAGGATGGCATCGAGGGCGTCTTGGGTGGCATTGAGGAGGCTAGCAAGAGGCAAAGGTGATGTGCCGTGGACTGCGACTGTAGACGTCCTATTGACATACCGACAGACTTCTCAAAGACACCACCCCTCTGCAACGCGGCATCATCCGACACACCCTGCTCGTCCTCGACTTGTCCTCGGCCATGCTGGAGAAGGATCTGCGCCCGAACCGGCACCTGCTGACCATCAACTACACCATCGCCTTCGTGCGCGAGTTCTTCGAGCAGAATCCCATCTCCCAGCTGGGCATCCTGGGGATGCGTGAAGGTCTCGCGCTCCGCCTGAGCGACATGTCTGGCAATCCCAACGATCACATCAACGCCCTCAAAGCCCTCCGCACCATGGAGCCGAAGGGCAATCCATCTCTGCAGAATGCGCTAGATATGGCCCGCGCAGCACTCTACCACACCCCGTCCCACGGCACGCGCGAGGTCGTCATCGTCCTCGGCGCGCTCCTGTCCTCCGACCCAGGTGACATCCACGACACGATCAAGTCATGCATCCGCGACCGTATCCGCGTGCGCATCATCGGACTCGCGGCGCAAATGCACATCTGCGCCGAGATCTGCCGGCGTACCAACAGCGGCGACAGCACCGCCTACAGTGTCGCGATCGACGAGGTGGACTACCGGCAGCAGCTCATGTCCATCACCACGCCGCCCGTCCTCCGCGCCACGGACGCCGACGCGCAGAAGGTGAACCAGGCCGCGCTGCTCATGATGGGCTTCCCCTCCCGCATGGTGGAGGAGAAGGCCACGCTGTGCGCCTGCCACGGCAATCTGACCCGCGGCGGCTACCTCTGCTCGCGCTGCAAGGCCAAAGTCTGCCACCTCCCCGCCACCTGCCCGACGTGTGATCTGACGCTCATCCTGTCCACGCACCTCGCGCGCAGCTACCACCACCTCTTCCCCCTGCGCAACTGGGCGGAAGTCAGCTGGGCCCGGGCGAAGGAGCAGGGCAGCGTGCAGTGCTTTGGCTGCTTGTCGCCTTTCCCCCCTGCGCCTGCGAGGCTCGAGCCGCCGGTGAGTGGGAGCGAGAGGGGCAAGGCGGGGGCGGCGAAGACGAAGCGCGCGGAGGGCGCGAGCGAGAGCAGTCGGTACGAGTGCGAGACGTGCCGGCGGCATTTCTGCATTGATTGCGATGTCGCGGCGCACGAGCTGATCCATAATTGTCCGGGATGTCAGAGTAGGGCGCAGCAGGGTGGAGTGGAGAAGGGGGCTAACGGGGGATGACGAGACCGCCGCAGCTCAACGACGGGGCAGGGTGCCTTTGCGCACCTGATCTCCATCCGGGCGAGCCGTACAGCGCGACTGTCGAGGGCTAGCCCGCACCTACGACACGCCCAGAGTCCTGGACGCTCAAGATCCGGGGGCGGGTGTGCTGGTGCGGGCATGGAGGTTCGCCGCCCCCACGGCAATTCTGGACGGGGCAGCGAAGCCTTGTCTCGCCATCCCGGGAAAGGCCGGCTGAGACCGCGGTTGTGTCTGTCACGGCCGCTCGGGCATGGACGCGACTCACCGAGCAAGAAGGCTGGGTTAAAGAACGCCAAGCGCAGCGGAGAGGATACTGCTTCTCGGACCAGGCATCTGCGGGCAGGTCTGCAGTCCGAGGCTCGGCACAGCCTGATCCCCTCGGGGAGGGTGCAGAGTGAGCGACGCAGCTGATGGTCAATCTGCGGTCGACTGTGGCCGTGGCCTCTCACGCACGTCGTCCCTTGGAGGGCGATCTGCGCCGGGGGCCGTGCAGACTGCCGGGGCCGTACTGTAGATGATCGTGGTCGCAGATGTTGCCGCGGAAATTGCCTGGTTTCACGTGGCGCCCGGCGCTCACATCCTACCATACCGCGGGTCGCCATCGGCCTTCCGCGTCCGGTGCGGAACTGTTGTGGCCAAGTCAAGGCCGCCGTGGCCCTCGCTCCAGACTCGGCTCTGTCGAACGCACGTAGTGACGCATCCCTTGTGACTCCCAACTTCCTCTCGCCGCGGCTGGTCAAGAGTCTACAGCGCAAAGTGTCCGCCGGTCTGTCACACTTCGGGCCGCGCTCGGGTGGGCCGCCGGTCGACGCAAACAGCAGCCCTGCCAAAGCGGCCCAGTCATTTGTCTCGGGTCCTTTGCTACACAATGGGCAACCTTATCTCGACATCCCCCCCCCCCCAACAAGGAAGACGCGGAGTGCATCTGATCAACGCGGGACAACTTCTAGTAGAGCACGTGTAGAATACTGCTACGCTACCCACCCACCCACCCACCTATTCTATGCTGATGCTGATGCCCCAGAATCGTGAGAGGTCGTTATGTATGGTACACCCCCTCAACCCCCACCCCTGATCCCCGCCAAACCTGCCATGCTACGCTACGCTATGCCCGCTATGCCATGCATGACATGCACCCTCGTATCATCACGAGAAAGTGTCCAAAAACGCCACGCTAAACCCACCCCGCCCAGACCCCGCCGTCGTGCCCACCCCCACCCACCCCCTCGCCTCACCGCCTCGCCACGTCCGGCGACGTCACGACGGGGGGCAGCGTGTACCGCGTCTGCGAGACCGGCCCCGTGAGATCCCCCAGCGGCGGGAGCAGTGTCCGCGTCATCGTCGACGACGTGGGCACCGAGCGCGCGCTATCGGCCCGGTGCCGTGACGAGTCTGCCGCGCTGGGCGAGGAGCCGTTGCTGTTGGACCGCAGACGGGCCTGCTCGGGCGAGATGGGCGGGTGCGCGTACGGCTGCGGCAGCTGCGGCAGGGTGTGGGTGTGGGTGTGGGTGTGGGTGTGGGCGTACGCCCCCGACGAAGCGCACGGCATCGATGTCGACGCGGGCGACGGGATCCCGGGCCCGGCTTCCGCGGCGAAGTGGGGTGCGCCCGCCGCCGCCGCCGAGGAGGCGGTGATCGGGCCGGCGAGGTGGAAGACGGGCACGTTGGCGCGCTGCGCCATCTCCACCTCGCCGATCTGCCAGTGCATGGCCTCGGCCGCGCGCCAGGGGAGCTGCATCTCCTTGGCGATCTTCTCCCACATGTCCTTCTTGAACCTGCTCTCCATCCACCAATCAGCTCACTGCACGTCTCTGGAACGCGCGCGCTTTCGGGGAAGGGGGGGGGAAAGGGGGGTAACGGGAAGGAGCGCCGCCTCACCTCTCATACAGCCGCGCCAGCTTATTCTTCTTCTCCTCGTCCCACTCCGCCCGCCGCTCCAGGTAATTCTGGAACCGCAGGCGGCAGCTGATGGCGCTGCGGCCGGGGAGGTGCCGCGCGACGTCCTCCCACTTCAGATTGCGGCCGCGCAGCTCCACGATCCGCGCGTCCTCGTCGCCGGACCACTTGGACTGCTTCTTCTTGGCCGGCGACTCGGCCGGGTGCGGGTGCGGGGGCGCCAGGCGCTTGTGCCCGCTGCTCGGGGCCGACGACGGGTGGGGCATCGTCATCGCCATCGCCAGTGAGGACAGCGGGGGCGGGAAGCGGGGGTCGGAGGTTGAGGGGGAGGAGTACGCCGGGTACCCGCCGAGCGCTGGGTACGGCGGGGGCCCGGTCGGGGGGTAGGGCGGGTAGTGCAGCGTCTGCATCATCGGGTACGGCTGCTGCGGTGCGGGCGGCGGCGGTGGCACGACGGGCGGCTCCAGCAACGGCGGGCCGCCGGACAGCGGGGCGGGCGTCGTGCGGGTCGAGACGGTGGACGTGGGCGCCGTGTCCGGGTCCGGCTTGACGCGGCCGCCGCCGCCGCCAACGGCCGTCGACGACGTCCGGGAGACGGGGCTCCGGGAATCGTCGTCGTTGTCGTCGTCGTCGGCGGCGTGCTGCCCCAGCGACGGCGAGGGTGGGGGTCCCTCCGGCCGCTCAAGCAGCGTGTGGATGTCCACCGTGGCGGCTGCGCTGACGGGCCGGCCAGCGCATGTGTCGGGGTGTGGTCGATATGGCCGGTGGAGAGACGAGGGTGTTGATCGGGGCAATGTCTTGCGTCGTTCAATGTCTCGCGTCGTTCAATGTCTCGCGTTGTTCAATGACTTGCCTCGTTCAATTCCTGGCGTCGTCGTTGCATGAGGCTCCGACGACAATGGTCGTACGAGACGGGGTTCCGATCCAGTTCAATCGTTCGGTCAGGCCCGCGCGGTGGCTATGTTACAGGAGCGGTGTCGCCGGGAATGAAGGATCGCCGTTTTCCGGCGATTGTTGTGATGGAGGGCCGGTCGGTGAGACGTAGGTATGCGTTGCCCTCCGCGCGATGCGATCGATCATTCACACACCCGCCGGGATATGGCAGAGATGCGGCGTGCCTCTCGATGATCGTGCCCTTTACACGAAACGCAGTACCTTCCGAGGTTAAGAGGTGCCAGTCTGCCGCACGGCCTCGAAGGGGGAAACAGCCGTGTGGACGTTCGATCGCCCAAGTCCCAAGCGTCGTCTCAAGTTGCGGTCGACGAAACGCAACGGCACTTCTGGACGTGGCTGCCGGGGTCCGATCGCCGGGTTACCCCCAGGTGGGCGTGTTTAGAGCTAAGAAGGTGGTAGAGACGAGTGATAAGGGTCAGGTCAGATCCTCTCGTGCCTTGTGCGTCTGGCGCGGGTAGTAGTTGTTGCCCCAGCAAGCACTATACACGCCTATACAACGCGGTCTCGTCCTACTCGGGCCAATGGGAGTCTGGAGCAAGGGGTGGAGCCGGGGTGCACCTCTCGTGGCAAAGTGACAGGCCCAAGTAAGGAAGCCGCAGAGGTGGCATGGGCACCTGCCTGCTCGGTCGCACTCGACGCAGACACGCGCAGCAGAACCCTGGGGTCGGTCAACAAGGAGTGGTTCGCCCTAACTCGGGCCAACAGGCTCTGCTACTACTGCTACCGCGCCATGCGATGCAGGCAGGTAGCAGCCAGCAGGTAAGGTTTGCCGATGGATCGCCCCGTCGAATACGACTCGGGGGACCCTGCCCTCGCAGCCCGACAGACTTAGCTGGGGGCGATCCAGGCTGCATGCACCACACACACATACATACTATGGCGCATCTCTCTGTGACGTGGGCCGGCCGCTAAAAGGGCTAAATCCACTGCGGGAAGCTGCCAACCGAGGCGGCGCGGGCGACGACATGCGCAGCGACAGACAATGATGATGAGCTGGCTCGAGTCCGAGGACAACGATGGCCCCCGGGATTCGAGGGAGGCGGTGAAAGTGGCCCGCCATTGGACCAAGTCTCGAGTGGCTCTGGTAGGGCTGCCGCGGGAACAAGCGCGGGGCGATCTGGGCGAACGACGATCGGCATGGCGGGCTGGCTGGCTATTGGCCGTGCAAATCCCGGAGGTGTCGAATGCGAGGGAACTCTGCTACTCATCACAGGCTCGTGCCCATCGTGTCGTTAGCAGTGAGACGAAGCACAGGCGCTCGTGGGCACGGCGCCGGAATGTGTCGAGGGAGCCGCTAAATGCGTGGCGAGGCGGTGAACTGGGATGAACTGCCGACAGGTTGGGCCGGTGCCGAGGGGAGGGTTTCGTGGTGCTCGACGAACGTGTCTGGTGACACCGGATCGCACCTGCAGGTGCCGCTGTCTCGTGACCATTGTTGCACTCGAGACCTGGCATGGGGTCCGCTTCGAGAGGCTTGGCGATCCACTTGGCCCAAGTGGTTGTGAAGCGGTGATGTCTCGCTGTCTCATCAAGGCGGTGAAGACGTCTGATGATGATTTCGGTACAGTACCAAGTGCATTGTCAGGGGCCCCCCCCCCGGGACGTCGGATGTGGCTTGGGCATCGCTGCAAGTCATGTCTGGGGCCTAGCGCACGCAGAACGCACGGATCCCGCGTTCGAATCCCAGAATGTTCCGGCGTAGCGCGCCCCAGAGCTGTGACAGACGACCACGCCGGCGCGAACCTTGCTCGGGGCGGTGCGTCGCGGGCTCGGCCTATCGACGTCGAGAGCGGCACTCCTGCCTCGGCGAGTGGTCTGCGGCAGGAGAGGAGCAGCGACGACCGGGCGCGGGATGTCCGCCACCGACGAGGAGCCTGCCCGGATGTGATGATGAGAGGAGGTGGAGTCGCTGGGACGCGCTGGGAGAGGTCCACGTGGAACGCGATCGGTGAGGGTGAGGGTGGTGGCGGATAAACTCGCTTCTGCCCGGCAGAGGTGCGGCGGGGCGCGGGTCCTGCCGGAGGAGCTCTCGAACCGACGCCGAACAGGTTCCCTCGCCCTTCCACCCCACCTCACCATCCCTGCCAAGCTCCTTCCTTAGCCCCGCCGCGTTCTTCTAGCGGTGAGGCCCGGCGTTTCGTGTTGCTCGACCGTGCCAGGCTGGGACCAGCGGAGCGAGACTTCGTCGACGACGCCGCCGGAGACTCCCGCTCTCAATGATATCAGGGTGGCAACTCGATGCGCTGGCAGCGGGGCTGCCTGCCTGCCTGCCGTCCCGGAGTAATACGGCGGACTGGCATGTTCACTGGCTACGTACATCCTGTCACGGATGCACCTCACGCAGCCTACCTCGTGATATGCCAAGAGTGAAGAAACAACCCAAACACCCCAGCACCACGCGATCAACGACCTGCGGCCCAACGGACCCCGCCATCATCACAAGCTGCAGGTGCCCCCCCAGCGCGGGCCCCGCGACCAGCACCAGCACCGCCCGCCCCCGCATCATATTGCATGAAAGTCTATACCCGACCGCGCACCGCCACCCACCGCGACGATGAACACAGCCGCGGCGGACATCCCCCTGCTGATCCGCTCCGACAACTCCGCCTCGGAGCGCCGCGTCTCGCCCGCCTGGACCATCACGCAGCTCAAGGCCCGGCTGGACCCCATCACGGGTGTCCCCGCGAGTTGCCAGCGACTCAGCCTGAAGATCGGGTCCCAGGCGCCCTTGCCCATCACGGCGCTGGATGAGGATGGAACGCAGTTGGCGAACTGGCCGCTGCAGGCGTATGCTGAATTACAGGTAGGTGTGCACTCGACCTCTCCTCCCGGCCGTCGCAGCCATCTGCACAACCCCCTTCCTGGCCTGAAACCCTGCTCCCTCGCCTCCCCCGCCCCCAGCCACATGAAAAACTAACCCCCACCACCCCCCCCACTCCCAGGTAGCCGACACCCGCCCCCCCGGCGCCCGCACAAACTACACCAACGTCTCCGCCGTGAAGAAATACGAGATGCCCGCCGCGACCTACGAATCCCTCACCGACTCCGTGCTGGCCTGGAAGCGCACCCAGCAACTCGGCCGCTTCGACCCGCACGCGCCGTCCCTCGAGCAGGCCAAAGCCGCCGCCTCGTACCGCGAGGTCGAGACCCGCGGGATCCTCGTCGGGGCGCGGTGTCGACTGCTGCCTGAGAGCGATGCGCGGAGGGGCGAGGTGGCGTTCGTGGGCGCGGTGGAGGGGATCCCCGGGGGTGCGGGGGGGCCGTGGGTGGGTGTGCGGCTTGATGAGCCGACCGGGAAGAATGATGGGGGGTTGGGGGGGCGGCGGTACTTTGAGTGTGGGGCGAATTGTGGCGTGTTTGTTAGGGCGGAGCGGGTCGAGGTCGGGGAGTTTGGGGTCGTGGATGAGTTCGCGGAGGAGGCGGATGAGGAGTTCTGAGGGCGCGTTGGCTGGGGCGCGAGGGTATTTCCGCCGCTCCGTTTCGGGGTGGCGGACGGGTGGAGTCGAGGGCACTGCCGGCCTTTCGGTGCGAGCGAGGAGGCTGCACGTCGAGCAGGCTCTGCACTCGAGCCGGGGTCCGTCGCAAGTTGAGCGGGCAGTCACCCGGCAGACGCGCTCTAGCAACCGCCCGAGCTGTCGCCACTGGGCAGAGCCACGCGGAGATCAGGATAGGCAAGACACGCCACCATGAAGTGGCGAAGACGAGACTTGCCACTGACGAAGGCCAGGCAGGGGGTCACAGATAACAGAGAGAGGGCGGCTCGGCCCTAAGCAGGCGATCGCACAATCAGACCGAAGGGGGTATCTATCCAGCGCGCCATCCCAGTCTCGCCCTCCCATCATGCCCCAAGTCCAAGCGTGACTTGGGTCCCGCGGCAGCGACATCCACCTACAAGACCGAACCCCCGCCCGCCTCACCGCGACGCATCCTCCACAGCCCCAGCCAAGCCGTCCACCTCGCACCCCTGCGCAAAGAAGATCTTGGCCGTCGTCGTCCGGCTCTCGTTCGTGATGGCGTAGTTGTTCCCTGACGCGCACGCACACGTGTCAGCCAGCAATCCTCAGGCTCGCGATCTGCACGCCAAGCAAAGTCCGTCCCAGAGATCCGGTCGCACGAGAATCCGCTCCGTCGCACAGCAGGACGCCACGGCCGGGTCTTCGAGTCCCGGGGGACCAGATGTGGTTGTCGTGCGGCATCCCTGTCGACGCGGGGTTCGCGCAGGTCGGATCCCCATGCGCTGCGATGCGATGCGATGCGCGTGCGGTGCGACTCGACGCGCCGGAGGTGAGGAGCTTGAGTTGACAGCGCGTCGCACACACCGCCTCCTTCGCCCAGCGACCGGATCCCCGGGCACCGGCTCGTTCGCGTACAGCAATGCCAGTCTTCTGGGCCATGGTCCGGAGAGGCGGTGAGCCACCGCTCTTTCAGCCTCGAGGGACGGGCGTTGAGGCCGCGATGGTGGCAGGCAGCGTCGAGCCAGCGGGCAGAGCCAGCACGGTACGGCCAGCCGAGCCCCCCAGCAGGGTCCCAGATCCAGATCCAGAGGCAAGACGCCGTGCAGCCCAGCCCGCACGAAGTAGGGAGAAAGGAGTAGGAACGGAACAAGCACCACAACTCACCTCGCGGCACGACCCACACCCCCCCCCGACTGACCGCAAACGCATTCACCCCTTCTGCCTCCTGTGCACCACCACCCCCCGGCGCCCCGACCTCCACCATCACCTTCCCCGCGTGCACAAAGAACACCATCTGCATCTTCCGCGCGTTCTTCGCGCGCTTGAACCCCGCCGGCGGCAGCTCGACGACGCCCGCGCCGAAGAAGGGCAGCGTGAGGATCTTGGCGTAGCGGAAGGCGGAGCCCGGCACGTCGCGCGTGAGCAGGGTGGGGGCGGCGAAGGCGAGGTCTGTTGCTTGTGGTGGTCAGTCTGGGTAAGTCCCCGGGGTGTAGTGAGTGAGAGTGGAGGGGGTGGGACGGGAGTGTGGTGGGCGTACCTTCTCTCACCGCGTCCGCGGCGTCGCCCTGCTGGGTCTGCGCGTCCCAGCGCGCGACCGTGCCGGAGATGACCCCGAGCTCCCCTTCCCACTCGTCCGGGCACGTACTCCCCGTCTCACTCCCCGCCTCGTCGTCCTCCTCCCCTTCCGCGATATCCCCCAGCTTGCCGATCGTCGGCTTCCGCTTCCGATTCTTCTTCCGCCCCTTCGATCTCGGTGGAGCAGCCACCTCGTCGGCCCGGATGATCCCCTCGCACTCCCCGTGCCGCCAGATCCGCGACTCGTTGGCCCAGTACTGCAAGGGCTTGATGACCGCGCGGCCGTAGCGCGACGTGCTGATCGCGTCGTCGAAGGGCGTCGTGGCGCGCAGGGCGTGGGTGGGGCCGACGGAGGCGCGGGGTTTGCTGGGGGAGCGGCTACTGCCGCGGGGTGGTTGGGAGGGACGGTTGGAGTCGCGGGGGTGGAGGGCTGGGGTCTTGGCCGCCTTGCTTTTGCCCTTGCTTTTGGGTTCGCTCTTGGCTTTGGCTGGGGGCTTTTTGGCGGGTGCAGCGCTGGGCTCACGGGAGTCCTCTAACAGACTCTGGTCGCCGCCGTGGGAGAGCAGCGAAGGATCGATCATCGCAGCCCCGTCGTCGTCCTGCAGGAGCACGCTCTCGCTCGACCGGGGTCCGCTGCGCCGCTTCTTCTGACTCGGGCGCACGCTCGCGCCGCCCTCCAGCAGCGCCTCGCTGATGGTCACGTTCGCTTCATCGTGGCTGTTGGTCTCCATGCTCGCGTGACTGCGCTTCTTGCTGGGTGGCAGGGTGGTGCGGACCACGGAGGGCGAGCTCGAGGCCTGCGCGTCCTCTGCTGCTGCCGGGCTGTCCGGAGTGCCCGCGAGCTCGGAATACCGCGTCGCCAGCGTTGCATTGCCCGCTTCTTCCTCTTCCTCTGCATCCACCTCCGCGTCATCGTCGTACTGCACAGCCTCAACCGGATCCTCCTCAACCATGACCACCCCGTCACTGGTCGAGAGCAGCACCTCCGTCTCCTCCAGCACCCTCATCGCGTCCGCCACACTCTCGCTCCGCACCTGCCTCCCCTTCCCCGCCTCGGCAGGCGACGCGAAAGGGTCACCCCGCACAAGCGACCTCCGCAGCGCGCGCGTGGGCTTGAACGGGCTCGTGACCTCGATACTCCTCCGTACGCCCTTCTCCCCTTTGCCCACGACGAAGTCGAGTACGCGGTTCGCAGGCGGCTGCGTCCTGGACAGTACCTCTCCTTCCCCACCTCCACCTTCCTCATCCCCGCGGGACGGGAGAGCTCGACCCGTCGTATGCGGATGTCGGCCCGTGGACGCGCGCTTCGGACTCCCGATATGCGTGTGCTTCGGCGTGCTCGCGCGAGGGGGCGGGAGGTGCGGTATCCGGCGTCCGTGCAGGGTGGCGTCGACGTCGAGGGCGGAGCTGGAGGGGATGTGCATGTCACTGCTGGTGAGGGTGCGGTTGGGGTCGCGTCGGGGGGATTTCTTGGGCGAGTCGAAGATGCCGGCGGTGGGCTCCATGCCGTACTCGTCGCGGAGGCCGTGGTCGGGGAGCGTGACGCCCGTTTTGCTGTGCCAATATCAGCATGATGATCAAGGGTCAGAGGGGAATGGGGGTGTGTGTGTGTACCGCCCGACCTTCCCGACATCGAAGTACTGGTCCTGCGTCTGCTTGCGCGCGCGTCCCGGGGTGATGCGCCCGGGCGTGTGCTTGCCCGGCGGTTTGCTGTCGGCGAGCATGCCGGGCGGCACGCGGTTCTCCTTGTCGAGGTCCATCGCGCGCTGCGTTGTGGCGGCCATTGGCGCGTCGGATTCGGTAGCGATGGTGGATGCGGCGGAGTTGGGACGGCGTTGCTTCGCGGCGATTGAAGCCGGGCTTTGTTGACAAACAGCGGCTCGTTCCGCGCCCGCGCCGCGCCAAGCACGTGGCGAGGGTCGATAAGCGATAAGGCACCTCATCTCCAGACATTCAAACAGCTGTGACGATTGATCGTTCAGCATCGTCAGCGTCACGATGCCGGTCTCGACAGCGCTGTACCTGCAGCTGATGTACGCCAGCCAGGCCCTGATCTGCTGCTACGGCGGCTTCCAGTCCGTCAACGCCGTCACCAACCTGCAGACGTACGAGAAGACGAGCGAGAAGCTGGCCGAGTGGTCGCAGACGGCCAAGGACCACCTGACCAAGACGCGCACGACGCAGACCGCGGGTGCTGTCGCCGTACATCGCCCCCCGCTCCCCCACCCCCACTTGCCCTTCGCTCACACTCCCCACCAGGTCCTCCTCTCCCTCACCACCTCCCTCACCCTCGCCGCCGCCCCGCAGTACCTCCCGCACTGGCTGCGCATGACCCTCTCCCCGCTCCTCCTCGTCACCGTCCTGGGCGCGCGCGGCTACATCAAAAACTACTGGAACCCGTCGGACAAGAAGGACGGGGCGACCAAGGTCCCGCCCTTGCCGAATCTGGAGCAGTACAACGAGGCGCAGAAGTGGACCGACGACCTGCTGCAGACGCTCGAGTACATGGAGTACGGCTGGGTCGCCACGAGCTTCGTCGCGGGCATGGTGGGGAGTCGGTAGGAGCGGAAGTCCGGAAGAGGATGAACTGGGGAGGTTACGATGGAGTGGGAGCGGAAGTGTCGATGTCTCTCACGATGCTAGGTCGGACGGTAAGCTCCTTGCACCTTCCGTGGCCATCTCCGTAGGTCACCCTGTCCACTGTTCTACTCCGCTAGGCATGGTGTCCCCGCTCTCTCATCACCGTCCCATCATCCTCTCAATCTGCCCCCCCAACCGCTCCTGCCGATCGTCCGCCTCTCGGCGCACCGCCGCCTGCGCCTCGGACGCCAAATCATCGATATCGGGCAGCTTATCCGTCGCGATCGAGCCCCGTGAGCCGGAGACCCGACTCGTAACACCACCGCCCGTCCTGCTGGCAACCCCGACTTTACTCCCCCCGCTACCAAACCGCGGCATCCCAAACCGCGAATTCACAACCCCGCTCGCCGTCGCCGTCGCCGTCGATCGCGTCCTCGTCGGCGCGCGCGAGGTCGCGGCGGTGGCGCGACCCTTGCCTGCCCCCTTGCTCTTACTGTCCCCCTCAGTGTACGACCGACGCACATCCCTCAGGACCTCGGCTTCCGCCCACCACTCCTCGGCCCCGACGCCGCGGTGAGTCAGCGTGTCCCACGGCGCGAGGGTGCCGGACACGGAGCCCGAGCCAGCATGGGAGCGGGGAGGGATGGTGGGCAAGGTCCGGATGGTCGAGGGGGTCGGCGCCCAGGTCTTCGTTGAGGGGGCGCGGGAGTGGGAGCGGGTGCGTGCGCGGGTGCTGGGGGGTTTAAAAGGTTGCTGGCCTTTGCCCTTGCTTTCCTTGGAAACCTGCGGGACTCCTGCGGTCGAAGCTGCCTTCGACCGGCTACGCGACTGTGAACCCGCCATCGAGGATTGCTTGCCATTTCCCTGGCCGATCTCGTAGACCTGCGGGACTCCTATGGTGGAAGCTGCTTTCGAGCGGCTACGCGACTCCGAACCCGCCGTCGAGGGTTGCTTGCCTTGCTCCTTGCTGATCCCAGAGACCCGCGGGACTCCTGTCGTGGATGTTGCTCTCGACTGACTACGAGACTGCGAACCCGCCATCGAGGGTTGCTTGCCATGTCCCTTGCTGATCTTAGATCCGGTAGTGGAAGCTGCTTTCGACCGCTTACGAGACTGCGAACCCACCATCGGCAGGCGTGAGATGGAGGGCATCGGCGGCGGCGGCGACACTTCCCGGCGCGCAGTACCGCTGCCCGTGGACCGCGCATGACCGCTCATAGTCGCGGACGCGCTCCCGCTGCGGCGGGACGCGCCCTCGTCGATCGCGCGGAGCAGGCTCTCGAACGCATTGTGATTCCCCGCCATCGCTGTTCCGGATCGCGACCGGCTGAAGGACGTCACACCGCGGGCACTGGCACTGCGATGCCGATCCATGCTGCGGGCTGCTGGCACGCTACTCGCGCGAGACCTGCCCGCGGGACCACCGGTCTCGGAACGCGGTGCGGAGGAACGACTGGGAGCGGACGAGTGCAAGGCCTCGAGGATGAGCGGTGACATATCGACGATCCGACTGCGTGGGTGCTGGGATGGGGACGAGGTGCCCGAGCAGCCTCGATCACGGTGCGGGGACTCCGTGTACGCTGGCGGAGGCGAGGAGACCCGTTCGGTCCTGCTCGATCTGCCATCAAAGCGGGATGGGTAACCGCGGCGACCGTGCCTATGCGATGCGCCCGTCATTGGCGGGCGATATAGTCCGGAGTAGTCCGAGTCCGAGTCCAAGGAGTCCCCAGAGTCCGAGTCTCGATCGTGGTAGTGGTGATGGTGGCGGCGGCGGCGGCGCCAGGACCCCTCTCCTCCACCCCCTCTCTCTCTCGGCAGGCGAGCGTTAAGCTGGACGTCGTAGCCGCGCAGCCATGGCATCTCGTCCGCATCGCTCTTACAGCAGCCGCAGCAGAGCCAGCGGCACAAGGCGCGGCGCAGGCGCGTGAAGCTGGAGCCCGGGCGGCCGCAGCTGATGGTCACATCGAGGTCGCCCGGGTGGGCGGTGGGCATTTTTGAGGGTCGTCTTGTGGAGGGCGGGGGGGTCAGGGGGGACGGCCTGATTATTATCGTTGCCGGGCTGGTGGAAGGAGTTGGGATGTCGGGCGGTCGCTCTGTACTGATGGGCCTAGTATGGTCGATGTTCCAGAGCGGACTTCGTTCCCTCTATCTACTTGCCTTTGACTCGCAGTGAAGAGGCTCGAGCGACGGTGCGCCACAGGCACCCAGGTGAGGTGATGAAGCTGGCCGCTCCAGCAGGCACTGCGTGTCGATGCCTTACCAGGCCTGACACGTGGAGATGGCCCCTGGATCGTGATTATGCCTCATCATATCCTCCCGTCTAGCCGTCCTACGTAGCTCACGCACCGGTCTGCCACCTCCTACCACGATCTCAATCGAACTACCTACCCATCCTCCGCCTGTAATCCGCTTTCAACCGCTCATACCGCTCATCGCTCTCCCCCCTCACACGCCCCTGAGCCTCAGTACCCAGAGCAGCCGTTGAAGCTATCCCCGCTGTATCAAGCGTAGACCCAGAGACTCTACTCGTCGCCCGACTCTGCAGTACCCGCGGTGGTCGTCCAGCCTGACTGACCGCCACAGTCGACATGCCGCTCTGAGTCTCCTCATAGCCTCCGCGTGGGTACAGGTCCTCCCATATTTGCGCGCCCTGCCGCCAGGCCTCTGAGGTTGCAGCTCCGCCGTACTGGCTGTCAGCGTTCCATGGGCCCACTGAGCCAGATGGTAGAGTCGCTTTGGTGTGGATACTGGACGGTGCGGGTCGGCTGCTAGTGACTGAGGGCGCGCCGACCGCGCTTTGGTTGTCATGAAATGGGTTGTCTCCCCGTTGAGTGGTGGAGTCGTCTGGGGACATGGTATCGGCCTGCGAGCCTCCCCAGAATGGAGCTTGGGTGTGGATGCTTGGTGTCGGCGGCGCCCAGGTGCTGATCGACGATACGCGACTCGATGGGCCACCACGCGAGAGTGGCGCTTGGGTGTGGATGCGGGGTGTCCGCGGTACCCAGGTTCCGGTCGACGATGCGCGGCTCGCTGGGCCACCACCGTTGCCGGATCCGCCCTGGGTCTGCGGTGGGGCTCTGGGAGGCGTCCCATTGGAGAGGCCAAAAGTGTTGGCTCCGCTGTGGACCTGCGGCAAAACAGTCGTAGGCGCGCGGCCGGATGAGCTGGAGCTACTAGTACCACTGCTCTGAGCCTGTGATGGGGCTGTAGGAGGCGCACCATTGAATGGGCCAAAATTGTTGGATCCGCTACGAGCCTGCGAGGGGGCAATCGAAGGCGTGCGACTGGCAGTGCGTGGGTCGCGTGCCGTGATCGATGGCGGCCCCCGTCTAGATGGGCTAGACCCGTCGGGACCGCTCGGGGCCCGCGAGGCGGTCGCTGACGGGGCGTGGGCGGACAAGCTAGAGCCACCGGTACCGCTCGAAGCGCGCGACTCTGTGGTCGTGGGTGCTGGAGTGGGATGGCGGAGGCTGGGCGTAGGAGGTACGCGGCTGTCATGACCAAGACTGCTGTGTCCGCTCCGAGTCTGGAATGCCCTCGTTGGGGCTTCGCTCACGCGCGACCCTGCTTCCGACGACTCTTCCGACGATGCGTCTGACGACTCTCCCGATGATTCCTCCTCCGACAAGGATGTCGCGTCGCTGCTCGTGCTCGATGTCGAGGGCGGTCCACGGGTCGATGGCGGAACCTGGCCGCCCATTCGAGAAGGAAATTTGCTCCGAGTTCGTGCGCGGGATGGAGCATGACTAGTCTGTGACCTGCTGGCCGTGCCTCCGAGGCAATTAAATTCGTATGGGTTGCTTTCGTGGTCAGAGCGACCCGTGTCGCTTGACCGCGATGTGCCGGTGGACTCCGAAGTAGCGCGGCTTGCGCCATTGCCAGCAGCACTGCCGCCTTGGTTTACAGGTCGCGGTGGGGCGCGGTCAGTTCGCGACGTGGCGTGGTCGGGTGGTGGCGGGACACGGTCGTGTCCCGGCAGGGCGTAGCCAGTTTGCGGCGGGGCGCTGTCTTGTCGCGGCGGGGCGTAGCCAGGTGTCGGCAGAGCATAGCTAGGTGACGGCGGGGCGTGGCCAGGTGGCGTCGGGGCGTAGCCAGGTGGCGGCGGGGCGTAGCCAGGTGGTGACGGGGCGTAGCCAGGTTGCGGCGGGGCGCGGTCGTGTGGCCGCGGGGCATAGCTAGGGGGCGGCGGCGCTGGATAGGGTTGCGGCGGGCCGTAGTCAGGTTGTGGCGGCGCTGGATAGGGTGTCGGTGGGCCGTGGTCAGGTTGTGGCGGCGCTGGGTAGGGTGTCGGCGGGCCGTAGTCAGGTCGCGGCGGCGCTGGATAGGGTGTCGGCGGGCCGTGGTCAGGTTGTGGCGGCGCTGGGTAGGGTGTCGGCGGGCCGTAGTCAGGTTGTGGCGGCGCTGGATAGGGTTGCGGCGGGCCGTGATAGCCGTTGTTGATGGTTGTGTCCACTTCCTGTGGCGGCCTTATGGACTCTGCGTATACCGGACTACCGCGTGTCGGTGGTGCTGATGGAGGTCCGTGCGAGTCGCTGGGCCTCACAGGAGTTCGGGACGGTTCTGATGCGGGCTTGTAGCCTCGGGGCGTACCTGAGCTCGTGTTCGGCGGGTCAGACTTGGGGCGGGATGGTCGAGATGCTGCGCCGCCTTTAGCCCGGTTGTCCCGCGCAGGAGGAGGTCTCCGCTCGCCCATAGGCTTCCGCCCTTTGCGCTCGCTCGAGCCTTCCGGCGTAGCACGACCTGAAGATTCCGGTCGCCAGACATCACCACCCACAGTATCGTACGGCCAGGGCTCAACGAACCGCGTCGTCTTACACCCCCTGCCCCCGCCTTGCGACCAAACGAGCCAGTGTCGAAACGCCGTGCGAAGCTCTGCCAGCTTGTCTGGGGCCGCATGACTATACCCGTACCAGAAATCCCGGGGCGAGCAGGGACGCCGTGCGCAAAGGTCGTTGACGTATTGCTGGCTATACTGCTTCCATAGCTGGTCGGTGAACAGGTCAGGGTGAGGCTCGTGGTACAGATCGTCGCAGGCGGTGCAATCCGGCACGACCCCGAAGGCTTTCTTGACGAATGCTGAGAGGGTTTTTGGCATGGTCGGCTGGTTGTGTGAGGGTCTTCTGTTGTGCAAAGGAGTCTGTAGGTAGTGACAGCGATTCGATCAGAGCGGTGCCTTGGTAAGGGCCATGCTGCTCACATGGTGACGCCAGCCTGATAGAGGATTCCAGCAGTGAGTGACGCGGTCGATGGTTCTGCATCGATCTCGAGGTCCGTGAGTGCGCCATGCTGCGGTCAAGGCACACGGTGAATGCAGTCTTCAAAAGACCTCAGCAGTAACGCGGCGACCGAACCACGTGGCCATCTCATCCTCCTTCTCCTCCTCTGCCCCAGTGAAGAAGCCCGTCAGCTTCATGTTGTCGTCCGCGTCATCAGCCTCCGGCCAATCGATCCGGCCCGGGGCACCTTTCGTCTCCAGTAACTCCTTCGCCGTGCCCCAGCTGAACCGGCACTCGTTGCCCCACCCGAAAAGCGGATGCATGTTGCCCTTGAGCCAATTCGTACAACGAGCATCAGAGGGGTACCCGGATCCCCACGCGATCACACCGTCGTCGCCGGGCGCAGCATAGGCGGTATACAGCACCTCGAGCGCCGCATCCCGCGTCACTTTCGCACACACCGACGCCGCGGACACGCACGGATAGAGGCTGTCCGCTTTCTTCGCCACGGTGATCGACAGCGAAGGGAAGATGCGCGCGAGCTTCCTCTGGTACGTCTCCGGCGGACCGATGGTGTCGATGTAGACCTCCCGCACATTGACGCCCTGATCCAGGACCTGCTGGATGAGATCGATGGTCGCGTCCATGGCTTGCGCGTTGAGGTTGTAGGTCCCGTTCGCGCGGAGCTGGGCGGCGGCGATGTCGCGGGCGGACATGCTGCGGGTGGCCCAGCCGCTGTGCTGGTAGAGATCGGTGGTGGGGTTGCAGAGTCTGGACATGAGGTCTGAGCGGACGGCGGGGGTCAGCGCTTTGGAGTCGTCGAAGTGGTGCGTCTCGGCTAGGAGGGCGCGGTGCATCGATAATGGGAGGTAGTACAAGGCGTATACCATTGGGCCTGATGACCATCAGTGTCTGACCTCAGAGAGGGGCTGTGGACATACCAAGCACAGGTCCTCGACCAGCTTCGTCAACGCCCAACACGCATTCCGTGCTCATATCTGCAGTCAAAGTGGCGGGAACATCGGATAGATGCGTATAGCTTTCGCCCGAGAGGATACGCCCATTATCGATGGACGGCGGGATGAACACGTTCTCTACTGGTGTTTCCTGCTCGACTGTCTGCGACTCCGCTTGCACTTCCATTGCGTCGTCCATGTTCGTTACACGTTCTTGCAACTTCCGGGTTGCGAGACCGACGCGTCTCCGCGCGTGTGAAGTCGCGATGGTTTCAGGCCGGAAATCAGGCAGGAAGCACTTCAGCCAACCACGTCAACCACATAGATGTATGCTATGGCAACGGTCTCACTCGTCGTCCAAAATGCCGGAGCAAGAATCTGGTTGGTGGCAAGCTGGTGACATTGATCAGCAAAGATGGAAGGTGCGGACGAGCGCGTGCTGGGCGCGAGCCTTCTGCAATGGGTGAACACGTTCGAGGTCGGCGGCAAGAGCCAGCGATGGGAGGACTTGGGCAATGGGCAGGTGCTCTGGAGGATACTGCAGGAGATGGACCCCAAGTACTTCGCCGGCGACCTCCCGGAGCCGGACGTGGCAGCGTCTGGCGGCTGGACGCGGAAGTGGCAGAACCTGAAGCACGTCGAGCGGCAGACCTCGGCGTACTACCGTGATGAGTGCAATGGCCACGACAGTCTCCCGGCTGGTTCGGTGCCGGATCTCAAGGCCATTGCTGCGAGCGGCTCGAGGCGAGATCTAGAGAAGCTGATCATGATCATCATTCGCGCGGCGATGGCGTCGCCGGAGTCGAATGACCGTATGGCGGCGAAGCTGATGGGCTTGGGACGGGAGAAGGCCATGACGATAGCGACTGAGCTGCGCAGCATGGAGGAACCCGAGGAGGATGAGTCTGAGCCGGCGAGCCGAGCCGAGTCTGCAGATCAGTCGGAGCAGGAGGAGACGGTCGAGCACAACAAGGCGAACGGAAGGGCAGGGCGGGAAGCAATCTACGGCGACCCCATGCTGGAGCGGGAGGAGGAGCTTCTGCAGGCGCAAGCGACGATCGATAAATTGCAAGCGAGCCAAGCAGCGGTACATCAGCAGATGCAAGAACTCCGCCATGACAAGGAACGGCTGCAGGCAGCCTTCGACGACTACCGAGCCGAGATCGACAGCCAAGGGCACCGAGCTGCCAGCGAGGACTTCAAGAAATTGCAGCGCCAGACAGACAATGACCGCGCGTACATCGACGACCTCGAGGCGCAGATGCAGGCCACGCGCACCACGCTGGAGACCCACGAGCAGCAGATCGAGCGGCTCAGGTCCGAAGGCGAAGCCAGCCAGACCCTCCGAGACGATCTCCAATTGCTGAGGGCCGACAACGAGGAGCTCGCCCAGAAGCTGCGCGCGAACGAGAACCTCAAGAAGAAGATCCAGGCGCTGCAGGAGCACGAGCGCGCCAACGCGAGTCTCAAGGAGGAGCTGAAGACTGCCCACGAGCGCCTCGCGGACTTCGACCGGCTGCGTCACGTCCAAGCGGGACTGGAGAAGGAGATCATCGAGAAGAAGGGCCTGATCCGCAACCAGGAGTACCAGATCGACGAGCTCACGACCACGCGCAAGCACGCCCAGCACGACGCGAGGTTCTTGGCGAAGAAGCTCGAGGATGCGCGGGAGCGGCACGACAGGGACTACGAGGCGATCGAGGAGTTACGGGTCAAGCTCCAGGAGAGTCATCTGGATGGGGTGGATGCAGGCCAGACGCCTTTGGACCTGGAGAGGAAGCTCGGCGAGCCCGAGCGCGACGGCACACCCATCGGCGCGCAGATCGACGAGAGCCGGCACCTGGCCGAGAAGCTCGCGATGCTGGAGCAGCAGCTCGAGGCCGCGGACTCGCGGCTGCGGCAGGCGTCCGAGCGCAACGCGGCGCTGGAGGAGGAGAAGCGGGGTCTGGAGGCCGAGGTCGACGCGCGCCAGAGGATCAATGAGCGGGTTGCGGAGCACGAGGGGACGATCTCGGAGCTCCGGCAGCAGCTGGACGCGGCGGCGGCGGCCCGGCAGAAGCTGGAGACGCGGGAGGACTCCCGGCCGGCTGGGGATCTGGCAGCGCTGGAGCGGGAGAACAGGCTTATGAGTTCTGCGTGGTTTGATTTGTCGGGTCGACTGCAGCATGGTGGTGTTTCGTTGGGGAGGAGGAGACAGGAGCCCAAGAGCTGGATTGGAAAGCAGAGGGCGCTGGTAAGGCCGGGCACGGGGTTGGTGAGTCGGCGTCCCTCTGAGTGAGGACTGGGACTGGGACCGTTGCTGACCTCGATTGCAGTATCAGCGATGAAGGACGCCTTGGATTACCGGGCCTCTTGGAAGGCCGGCCAGGTCCTCAGACCCAGGCAGCAGCGAGGCGCTACAGGGTTGACAGCTCTTGCACGGATGCCAACTTGGTAATGTCCCCGCCGACACGAGTCAAGCCCCGAGCTTCCGAGGCTCGATGATGACGACTCATGGACCACGACGTGGCCTTCGCTGGCCTCTGCGTCCCCTCACCAAGTCCATGTACGCCGCGGAGCCAAAGCGTCTGTGCGATGTGTGTACGCCAATCAGCATGTGTGTACTCCGTGATAGCTGGATACATTGAACCCCCTGCAGTAGGCACCTCGTCCGTAAGAAGAACCTCACGCCTGTGAACGACAACGCGAGACTCAGCTTACGCTCGCTTGGATCTCAATCAACATGTAGAGATACAGTATCGTACGTCGTCACGCCCGTCGTCACACCTGGCCGCCGCAGCAGCCCCATACCGAGGGTGGCCCGGGGCCGACGCCTCCGTCTTCGCACTGCCTGACAGAGGCTCCTCGGCCTCACCTGCGGTACAATTTCGCCCCTACCTCTCCCTTTCCGACGGGCCATTGGAGTGCCTTTGCTCAGGCTTTCAAGGCGATCCTGCGCCGGGCGCTGATGTTCGCATCGTACAAGACGTCCTTGAACGCGAACAAGAAGGCAGCGGTGAGCACAGACTGGGTGACCTTGGCGCTGATGCCTGCGAACGTATCAGTATCGGCTCACGGTGCGCGGGCTGCGTCGTGCACTTACCGCCGTAGAGGCCCCCCACGCCTTCCTCCCTGACGATCCGCTTCAGGCTGGCAGTCATGCCCTCCTTGCTGCCCTCGCCACTCGCCACATGCGCCCTCGACTTGACGGTGATGTACGGGTACGTGATGCTCGTCGCGGCCAGCTTACCCAGCGCACCCATCAGGAAGCTGTCGGTCGCCGTGACCTTTCGCCGCTTCTCCAGCGCCTGCTTCAGCTGCTCGAAGATGGTATACTGCAGGATCGGGTTGATCACGAGGACCAGCGCCGGCAGCACGCCCGCAAACAAGCGCAGGAAGCCCTCCTCCCGGACGATCTTGAGGAAGGTCGCGAGCGTGCCCGGTGCCTGCTTCGGCTTGGTCGCGGCATCGGCGCCCTCGACGGTGGGGAGACTCGCGTCGCCGGAGCCTTGTCGTCGGGCCGTCAGGCGGGTGTTGACGACCCAGATGGGGTTGGTGAGGAGGACGGTCGCGCTGCCGGCCATGGCGCCCGCGGCCATTGTCTCGAGGGTGTTGAGGCGGGACTTCTGAGTTGTCCGTTGGAAGAAGTCGCGGGAGAACTCATACCCTTTGGTAGACTGGTCAGCAACGTGCGTAGCTCGGGTCATAGAGGGCACTCACAGTAATAGTACACGAAGTTCGTGACGGTGATGCCGAACAAGGCGCTTTCGAGGCCCGCGTAGAGTCCAGATATCCCCTCACGGTCGATGATACGTTTGACAGCATCCAGCGTCCCGGTCCGCGCCTTCTTCTTCTCCACTTGTGCTCTCGTTGACAGGGTGATTAATGGGTATCTACAGCCTTCAGCTTGCTGTCCCGTTGCGTGCAAGTCATCGAGCGTACGTCAATGCCATGGAGAGCAACCCTCCGCCTGCGCCTGCCAATGCATGCGCGACATTGTCGCTCTGCTGTGCTGCCACGACGTTCTGCGCGTGCGGCTGGGTGGCCGTGGGGAGCGGGTTTGAGGGAGTCGGGGCGGCGACTCGGTCAGACATCTTGTTGTTGTTCTGTGATATGTGCGTTTCACGACGTTCTTGTTGAGGAGGTTGTCGGCAGACACGAAGGCCTCGTGCGATACATCGACCACCAGTTGTCTCCTGACGTCGGCTTGTGATCGCGCGGCTTGCCTCGGCCTCCTCGGCAACGAGAGTCCAAGGTGACGATTGCGGAGGTGGAGGTGGAGTGGTGGTGCACGTGATGAGGGCGGAAGGATCGCAATTGCGCCTCGTTTTGGCTCCTGCACGCATAATTTGCTTTGCTCCCGACACCAGGACGTTCTTTCGCCAGCTAAAGTCGTTCTTGCCGCGATCATTATTCACCATTCACCACGCTGCTCGATTAGGAAGGCACGTCGATGCTGGCGTGAGTGGTAGCTAGCTTCGCACAGCGGGATGTATCGGCCACAGGATGCCAGCGCTGGCGCCGGCAACCACCACAGCTTCCTCTCGGCCAGTACGCCATCATCCTCGTTCTCGCAGACGCAGTTCCCGTCGCCTCTATTTGCGCTGGATCCGAGTCTACAGAACAGCCCACAGCTTCTGCATCCGCATGGTCCCCCGAGACAGCAGACACCGGATCGAAGGACTCCAAACGATGTCCATGGTTCGATGCTGCCCCCTACAAGTGTCTCGCCACGGTTGCAGCGCAGTACGCCTCACAACACTGCGCCTGGTTCCTATAGGCCGCAGGATCGTTCTCTACCATCTCAACAGGTGACACAGAGCAACATCACAGACGGTTATGTTTCGTTCATCCTGTACTGTAATCCGCACTTTGCCCTCAACGTAGATGCCGAGACTTTACGGACAAGCTTCAACAACTCGCCCAAGGGCGACAGCAAGGAGTTCGAGACGTACCGCCTCTGGGAGCTGATCAGGCAGTTCGACGCAAAGGAGATCAAGACCTGGGGCCAGCTGGCTCTCGACCTCGGCGTCGAGGCACCGGACGTCAGCAAAGGGCAGAGCGTTCAGAAGGTGCAGCAGTACACCGTGAGACTGAAGCGTTGGATGCATGCCATGCACATCGACGCATTCTTCGAGTATCTGCTGGGCAAGGAGCACTCGTACTTCACCAACCTCCCGCCACCGAGCGATCCTATTCCCGAAGAAGGTAGAGATGGCGTGCTGGCGGAGGAGGACCTAGCTATCCGAGCCCTCGATCCATCCTTCCGACCGAAGCGTGGCCGTCGACGCAATCCGGACGCTGAAGGCGACGAGGACGGCGAGGATGGCTCGACAAAGAAACGCAGGCTCGACGTCGGCGAGCAATTCCATGGGCTGGGGCTGTCTGCATTTCCGCAGAGCGCGCATCCCGATGGGAACAACGATCCTTGGGCTATAGCATCTGCTGTCACGCCTCAGACATTCGCACCCTGGGCCAGCAGGCCGAACGACACGCAGAGCGCCGTCACTGCGACTGGTCCATCGCATCTTCGCTGGCAGCTGCGGGATGAGGCGCGACATGTAGCTACACCACACCCTATGACTGCCCAGCCTACCTCGATGGCAGCGCACATCGATGCCGCATTCGAGGGCGAGCCCAAATCTGCCATAGCTCCGGCTGCCCGCAGACGGAGGAAGCACGGGCCAGCTGTTTCCAGTGCGTGGCCGTCGTCCAGTGCGCCAGGATCTAAGCCTCGCGGCAGACCGCCTGCCAACCGGAATGCACAAGACGGACCGTTCAGTACGTTCCCCGTCGATCCTGGCCATCAGAGAGCGAACATTGTGGCCGCAGCACCTACACCAGATTCTTCGGTTGTGTCCGAGAGATCGTCAGAGTCTGTTCCGCAGACGGCGAAGCGTCCACCGCCCACGAGCCGTCAGAGTGATGGGTCAAGACCGGCGAAGCGCCTTTCGTTGCAAGTGCCGCAGCATACTGGCGGTCCTGTACGATTGGCTACACCTCCACCCCGGGTGCTCTTGAACGGAGAGACCAACGACAGCGAGGGCCAGAGTTCGACGTACACTCCGTCCATCGAGCAAGCTCCATCTCTGCCTGCGGGCCTTGTGTCTAAGCAGAGAGTGGCCAGCAACAGGCAGTCTACCGATCGAGAGCTTCCAGGGTTCGCATACGAGGTGCTGAAGAGGGTGCTGACGAACGACCTATTGCGGGCGACTGTGGTCGGCCGAAAACAGCGCCTGAACGGCGACGAGGCGAAGCGGCTCGCGGACGCCGTGCTGCAGCGCATGGGCATCCCGAAAGAGGACACGGACCAAGCCCGCGACGACATCGCCCGCCTCACCGCCGCATCGTGGCTCGGCCTGGGCGAGCAGCTCAACGTGCCGCTGGGCCCCGCCACAAGCCACGGCAAGCACATCAACGTCGCCCGCTTCCGCATGGACCGCAACGGCTACGAGGAGATCGTGTCGGCGCAGGCGGACACCGCGGAGGAGATCCGGGAGGTCTTCGACTTGTCGTGGACGGTATCGATGGCGGGCTGCAACGGCGCGTTCGAGATGAAGAGCCTGACGCTGGCTACATTGCCGCCGCTGCTCGACGACGACAGCCACGATGCCATGCTGAGGAAGGCGATGGTGATTGCCAAGCAGCTTGGCATCTCCGGGGAGGTCGCGCTGAAGCAGTCCATGCTTGCTGTGGCGGGGCTCGAACGGGGAGGCGATGCGGACTTGCGCGAGGACCAGATTGATTGGAAGGCGCGGTGCCTGGCCATGGAGTTCGGGGGCCAGATGGCGCGGGGCGAGCTGAAGAGGATCAAGAATCATCTGTTGGAGCAGATGTTGGATATCATCTTGTGGACTGGCGATTGACGGGAGTGCGGAAGTGGAACAATGCAGGTTAGATCTATGTTGGCTACCTCACAGCTGCGACCTCGTGCCTCCCAACGCCGTCACCCGCATTCCACGTCTCCTCCGCCTTCGTGCCCATCGGCAGTGAGAACGGCGTACTATTCGTACTCGGCGGTGTCGCCGTACTTCTTCCTCGTGGTCTGCCCGGCCCGCTCCCAGCGGCATCACCATTCGCATACCCATTCACACCCGCAAAGTATCGCTGACCGAAGTCCTCCGTGGCCGTGATCGGCGAGCTCAAGTAGGCCGGCCCATCGCTCTTCTTCGTATCCGTCACATTCAGTGGCAAGAGCGGCGCATCGCTCTCCCCCTTCTCCCTTGCCCGCTTATCCGCCTTCGCCGCATCGCTCGTGCGATCGTAGAGATAGAGGCCCAGAAACGTCAACCCGAACCCCAACCCCTGGATCGTGGTCATCGGGACCCCGAACCAGACGATGGCGAACATGATCACGACGACGCGCTTGATCAGGCTCGCGACGGAGTAGGTGACGGGGGACACCATGCCCAGCAGCACAAACGCCACCAGGCTCTGCCCGAAGTGGAAGGTCCCGTTGAAGAGGAACTCGAGGGCCAGCCGGCCGTGGTCCAGCGAGCCGGGCCGCTGGCGGAGGGCGATGGAGCCGTCGCTGACGTAGTCGGCGGCGATGGAGAGGCCCTCGGACCACAGCCAGATGGGGCAGGTGATGAGGAAGGCCATGGCGGAGGAGTAGCAGAGCAGGTTGAGCTTGTCCGGTTTGCGGCGGGTCACGGGGGTGCCGTCCGCTTCGGCCTTGGCGGCCTCGTTGAAGAGGGTCTTGGAGACGATGTTCTGCGTGACGAAGAGGATGGCGCTGCCGGAGGCGTAGAGTAGGCCGAGGAGGTTGCCGCGGAAGCTCGTGGCGCAGGCCATGATGACGCCGAGGGTGAGGGGGACGAGGGAGAGGTAGGTCGGGGTCGAGTAGCGGATGTTGAAGAAGGCGCGGTAGGCGAGGACGGTCATCAGCGGGGACAGGCCCTTGATCGTGTGGACGAGGGAGACGGGGATGCGGGACATGGCGTCGGAGTTGAGGATGTGGCCGCCGATCTGGAAGGCCGTCAGGGGTAGGGTGGCCATGATGATGTCCTTATTTGGTCTACGGATGCCGTTCTTGAGGACGGGCATGGTGTTCCGCACGGCGGCGTTGTGCTTCGCGAGCCAGGAGAGGAAGAGACACCAGAAGGAGACCAGCATGAACTGCACGATGGTGAGGGTCACGGGTCTTGGCAGGGCAGTCAGGATGGCTTTGGAGGAGGTGTTGGTGAGGATCGACGTCGCGTACCACACGCCGCAGAGGACCTGATGCACGATCAGCATCTCATACATTATCTCGTGGGTTATACATACGACTAGCTTCATCGACACCGGCGCCTTGAGCGAGTCCGCTATCTCCACCGCGTTCTCACTAATGCTCATCTTCCGCGTGCGCACCGTCTTGATGGCCTCGCTCAAGCTCTTCTGCCTGCCATGCCTGCCCCCTCCACCCGCCGAGCCATTCGTCAGAGCGCTCCAATCGCGCCCTCGCGACGACCTCCGTCCGGGCCATCGCTCGCTCGAGTGTAGCCCGCTGGGCAGCCCATTGCCCAGCGGCTTCGGCGTGCGGTCTCGCGGGATGCGCGAGGAGATCTCCGAGATGTCCTCCAGGGCTTCCTCGTGGAAGTCTTCGACCGAGTGGTCCTGCGAGAAGCGCGGGAACTTCTCCGCCGGCGGGAATTTGAAGTTGCGATGGGAGTTCGCGGATGCGCTGGAGGAGCGCCGGCGCTCTGGACCCGTCGCATGAGGTGCCATGATGTGAGGTGGAGTGAGGGAGGAGGTGGAGGCTATCGTGCCATGTTGACCTGTCTCTCGGACGAGGGTACTGTGGCTGGCGTAATCTAGGTTCCACGAGCTGTACGGAGTGGGCTTGTGCTCTGTCACAAGCCGATGCAGTTCAACGCCGAACCGGGGTGCTGGGACGGGGTTGGGGGATGTCGCCCCCAAGCTTCATATCCGGACAGGAACCTCGCGAGATGTCCAGGATGTCTTCGATCGTCTCAGGCAGAGCATGAAGAAGGTGTCAGTGGTACATGTAGTAGCAAGGCGTCATGACAGCTCGCTGATCATCTCAATGCGGAAGCCCCGTGTACGATGTCCGAGCGTTCCTCCTAGGCGTCGGTCCTGATTGATGCCACGACCACTCTCTCAGCAATGCGGCAACGCATAAGATCGCCGCGATGTTCGTATCACGGGTATGGACGTTGCTCACGCACTACAGTGGTGCAATGCAGCAAGCCATTGGCCTTGCGCCGACAGAGATCAATGCGGATGTCGCCCCTATATATCAATTCTCTGAAGATTGGCAGATACTAGGTCCTTTCCAGATTGGCACGAGAGGTCCGCAAATCTCGACTCATTTGCGTACTCTAGCTGACAGATTCTACAGAAGCAGTATGGGGTGCAGACCCATTAGAGCTACACGGCGGCCTCCGAGCCTTGGAGTACAACGACCAAGCGACCTTCAAGAGCTCCCTCGCCTTCAATGCAACGATCACCTGGTCAACGGTCAAAGCGACCCTGTCAGACACACGACAGACGCAACAGGCCAGCGCCGACCTCAGCATCAGCTTCCCAAACATCGACTGGCGATCACTGCAGGACGTCTACGGCTGGCCTGCCCTGCAGTGGCAAGGCTGGGCTCGGGGTGAGATCATCGTCGCGCAAGGCGTGGGCGAGATCGCGCTCGCGCTCCACGCGGGCCATGTGCTCGAGTTCTGGGTGGATGGGGTGCATTATTTCGGCGGTGACTACTATGGGTACGGGAGAGCGGCCACGACGTTGCACCTTCACCCCGGCCGACACAGGATCGATGTCCGTCTCGTTCGGGAAGTGCGCCGCGACGGTACTGTTGGGGAGCCTGGCTTGGCCATCCGGCTTCGTCTGCAGGGTCAGGGAGCAGTTCTACAAACAGTGCTGCCCGAAATCAACGGCAGGTACAACCCATATTCCGGCGTCCTGATCTCCGATGTGGTCGGCGACATCAGCGGCCCGTTCGCCAGCCCGTACGCGTCGGTCACGCTGCGCAATGATGCTCAGATGGACGCCCACATCTACGGCGTCGAAGGCAACCACAATCAATGCGAGACTGACGTCCTCGAGCCGTTGCCTCTCACGATTGATGCGGGACAGACAAAACCTGTCGCTTTCAGGATTGCTTGCGTGCCACCGACAGGTGGGAAGCCGCTCCGGGTCACGATCCGATATCGCCTCGGCGACGCGCAGCTCGCGAGGGCAGAGTTCGCGTACGCGATGCCACATGCCCGAGACCTGTACGCACTGCAAAAGTTGACCTTTGTGCATCCGAGTGGGATCGTGTCGTATGCCATTCTCAGGCCGCCATCGCGAGATGCGCACTGTGAGCAAAGTGGCAATGTGTCCGCACCCGTGCTCCTGGCACTACACGGTGCAGGACTCGAAGCAGACAGCGATTTGGTCAAGCACTCATTAGACGCCTTACCAGACCTCTGCGCCTGGACCCTCTTCCCGACCGGCGTCACCCCATGGAGCGGCGATGACTGGCACACCTGGGGTTTCGCCGACGTCGAAGCCGCCGTAGCCGCGATCCCAGCCTGGATCGAGCAAGTCGACTGGCAAGGCCCGGGGGTGGACATCGACCGCTGGCTCGTGATGGGCCACTCGAATGGCGGGCAAGGAGCCTGGTATGCACTCACGCATCGACCCGACAAGATCATCGCCGCCGCGCCTCTATCCGGGTATTTCTCGATTCAGAGCTACGTGCCGTACAGTCTCTGGCATGCCGCAGATCCGGGCAAGGTGGCGGTGATGCAGTCCGCGCTGAACAGCTATCGGCATGAGCTGCTGCTGGAGAATGTCAAGGATATCCCGATCTTGCAGCAGCATGGGGAGGCGGACGACAACGTGCCGCCATACCATTCCCGGCTTCTCAGCCAGATGATTGAGCAGGCTGGCGCGGCGAGCGATTACGTCGAGATGCCTGATAAGCCGCATTGGTGGGACGGCGTCATGACTACGGAGCCCTTGAAGCATTTCCTGCGCTGGCACCTCAATAGCGGCGGCCCGGCAATAGAAAAGGCGCCGGTCAACTTGAGAAAGTTCACCGTGATCTCCGCCGGGCAAGGCACCGTGACGAAGCACGGCATGGAGATCCTCCAGCTTGCGAACCCGGGTCAGTTGGGCAAGATCCACGTCGAGTTCGATCCACTCACCTTGGCTTGCGTGTTGACAGACTCCAATCTACTGTCCTTCCGCATCCCGGCGTGGTTCCGGGATTGCAGCTTCTTGAGTGTCAACGGCCAGAACATGACCAGATTGTCCTCATTCGAAGAGGCTAACAGAATTGCAACGAAGCAGAATGGCGAGTGGCGACTAGGCAGCAGCGCGGTACCTTACCTCCCACCGCGACAAGGATCGCAGCTGGGTGCTATGGACGCCATCCTGCGCACCAAATCAGCATTCGCCATCACGCACCATTCGGTGGCAGCGAAACACGTCGCATTGCAGATCTCGCGCAATTTTTGCCAGTACTTCGCCGCCGACACCAGGATCACCGGCGACTATGAAAAGGCCAAGGCAGTCAAGGGAGCCAATCTCATCAGCCTAGCCATCGGTGCCGACCTCCCGGAAGCGCCCAATGGCTTCCAGTCCGCCTTCGAGATCCTGGACAACCGTATCCAGATCCGCGATCACGACGTATTGCACGCCTACCCCACGACCAATCATCTGGCAGCTATCTGGCTGCAACCCCTACCCGACGAGAGACTCGAGCTCGTGGTCTGGGGCGCTGACGAGGAAGGACTGGAGATCGCGGCGAGGCTCGTGCCCCTGATGACTGGGACCGGACAGCCGGACTTTGTGGTGGCGGATCAGACGATGCTGTGGAAGGGGCTGGAGGGCTCGCTTGCGTTGGGATACTTTGATGCTTGGTGGAATGTGTCCAGGGACTCATATTTCAGCTAGTACCGATAAGTTGGGTATCGATGAAGTACACTTCGCTGATTTGGCTTTGTGGAATGACACAAGCTGGCAGAAAAGGCCGACTGCGTTTCAATATGGCGTGTGTTGCCTCGTACTGTCGTGTCTGCCAGGGCGCTCGTTGCTGTTGGCGTCTGGCATCAAGGGCGAAGTTATCGGCGATAAAGTGGTTCGACAATACGCGCTGCACACACGTACACACGGTTCAAAGGAGGGCGTGCGCATGTCTGCTGCAAAATCTCAGGACCTGGTATTCGTTGGGGCTGGTACCTTGCCTTGTGCTCCCCTACATATGGATGCTCAACGCTCAGATCTCATCAATGTCATCTTCTTTCGGCGATTTCGCCTTTGTCGTGCCGTTCGTGTGCAGCGTGTCCATGCTATGAGGAAGGTCAGCATCTATCACATCGAGTCCCACACAGACGCCGCAACTCACCCAATACTCTCCTGCACCTTTGCCCCACTCATCCCAATCGCCTGCCGTCCCGTCTCGGAACTCTCCAAGAACTCCCGCAGCTTCTCCCTAAAGATCTCCATGCCCTGCGAGCTCGCCGCGTTCGTCATCCGCAGCATCGGACCCCATAGGTTCAGCGTGTACGTCACGTACGCGCCCGCCGCCAGCAGGATCAAGAAGATAAAGTACACCGGATTCCGGAGCACGGCCACAATCTCATTCCAGCCCAGCGCGAGCAAGAGGCCGTAAAAGTACAGAGGGACCTGCGTCATGCCGCCGATCGCGCTGCGCTTGGCTTCGATGTAGACGCCGTCGGCGGTCTTCTTGAAGCGGGTGGAGAGGTCCTGCGCTTTCGCATCGCCCAGGATCGTCATCTCCTCCTCGAGCGTCTTCGCCTCGTCCTCGTCTACGCCGCCGATGGGATGCAGATCCTCCTCATCCGCACTCGTGACATTCGCCGGTGGGTCCCCGATCCACGCATCCAGGGGCGGCGGACTGCTAGTCCGCGCTAGCTTGAACCGCGCCAGCAGCGGGATAAGCTCGAGCGTGCCCTCACGCGCTCGCGTGTACATGCCCTCGATGTCGTCCGTGGGCCGCCAGATCCGCGGGACGCCTTCGTCGTCGTACCGGAAGCGGTCCTCGAAATTCTCGCGCAGCTTGAGCAGGAGATTGCCCTCCATCATCTCCTCGTCGATCTTGCTGCGCAGCGCACCCCATGACTTCCGCCGGAGCCGCCAAAGACCCACCTCGACCTCGTCTGGGCTTGCGTCGAAGCTGCGCGCGCGGTCCGTGAAGCGCGATTCGGCGTGTGAGACAGTCTCAGTGAAGACGGTCCAGATGCGGTCCCAGAGGTCTCGCTCGGCGGGCTTCTGGCCTTCTGCGGGTGCACCGGAGCCGCCACGGCCGGACCCGAGTTTGTTGAACTCGAGGCCGACACTCTCGTCTAGCTTTGAACGGACCCATCGCTCGCTGCGATTGGCCAACCGCCGCATCTCCTCCTTGCGCAACCGGCCTGACACCTCATCGAGCTCTTTACGATATAGGTTGAGCTGAGATCTGTAGTCGCTCCAAGGTGTGCCGGTGACCAGGCTGCCTTGTGCGTCAGCCTCGAACCGCTTGAGCGCCTTCTCTTTCTCCGATAGCACGATCTTGTGGAAGTCGTAGTTGCTGCCCTTCTTCTGCCCCGCCTTCACCGCCTGCGTGACGGCCTCGCTGAAGTCATCAATCCCTCTCTTGTGCACGGAATTCATCTGGCCTTGGAACAATACCTTGAGCCTGCCATCCACCTTGCCCTCCAGCTCCGTCTGCTTCCGCTTGTACACACCCTTGTGATACCGACTTGCCTCCTCCTCGAAGCTGGCAAGCAGTGTTGCTCGAGCACCAGCCATCACCTTGCCAAGCTTGGCGATGATGGAAGGCTTTCCAGCAGCGACGGCCTGAGCCTGTTGTTCCTCAAGTGGCGTGATGATCTCGTCAAAGGGCACGAGGACCTCCTTCGAGATCTCGTCACACCGGAACTGTGCCAGCAGCTCCTGCTGCGTGGGCAGATCAAGATCCTTGTTACTGTCGATCTGCTCCCAGACACCACGCGCGTAGATGGGAAATCCATCAGCCGGTATCCGTCGGTGGTATTGCGCCAACAAGATCGGCTCCGACTGCTCGTCCACCAGCCCCGCCTTCTTCGGGTCCTTGTACCCCTCCCTGAACCTCGTCCCCAGCCTCTGCACCTCCTGTGCGAACTTCTCCGGCTGCAGGATCTTGTGCGGCAGCGCGACGAAGCAAAAGTCAAAGTAGTCCTCGATCTGGCTCTTCTCCAGCCCCGGCGGCTTGCTCAGCCCGGACCAGATCCGCTGCAGATCCTGGACGAGCGTCTGCCGGAGGTTTGACAGCGGCGTGGTGCCCAGGTGGTCGCGGATGACGAAGAAGAGCAGGCTGCGCGTGACGTTCTTGGCGTTCTTGAGGAAGAGCTGCAGGTTGACCTCGAAGACCGTCTTCAGCAGACCCATGTTGGCACCCTGGTACAACCCGACTTGGTGTTCCCAAATGTTCACGATCAGCACCTCGCTCGTCGCCAGCGCGAACAGCGCGCTCTTCCGCTCAAAGTCCTGGTCCTCGCCTCGCTCCCGACCGTCCGTACCCTCCACATCCATGACCAAGATGTTCTCCGCCATGCTGCCCTCCCCACCGCCCGACTTCTTCTTGTTCTTACTCATCCAGATCCCCTTGGTCGTCTGCCGCCGCTCCTGCTCGCTCATGACCCCAAACTCGGTCCCAAAGAGATAATTCAGCAGTGTGCTCTTGCCTGTACTCTGGCTCCCGAACACACTGATGAGGTGGTAGTTGAACCCAGCCCGAATGATCCCCTCCATCTGCAAGTAAGCCCCCAAGTTCTCATTGAAGTTCTTCTCGTGATCCACGATCTGCACGCCATGCTCGAAGTCCGCGGCAGAGGCATTCTCGCCCACGCCAGCGAAGTGCCCGTTCATGACTGAGGGAGCCGTGGGATGTCGTGGACCTGAGCCCGGTCGACTGCCTCGAGTCTCACCGTTGGGTGCAAGAGTTGCCATACTGATGACGCCACACCGTGACGATGTACTCGGTACCCGGTAGCTCGCTGCACCGCACTGTCACGAGTCAACGGGACGAGCGATCACCAGATTCGTCGTATTGGTTCGGCTGCGCTGGCGCGATTTCGTAGCGATGTCTTGGGAGTAGCAGGCACAAGCGAAACGGCGCGCTAGTCAGCTTCCCCACGAGGAGGTGTGATGGGCGACTCTTGGAAGTGATACATGTACCTTATCTTCACTCTACTCTGCCGCATGAGACGCACGTTAGGAGCAACTTTTTCGATTACCTAAAGTACAGCACATTAAACACTACTCGTACCGCCAGCCAGCCTGTCCATCACAGCGGCAGCCGAAGCCTCGCGATCTCCCCTCTTCCCTCTCCCTCCTTACGCCCATAGAACGATGCAACAAGACAGTATCAGAACGCGGAGATCCCAGCAAATAGTCATGATGCCATTACGTTGCAAGCTGGCCAGCAATCTCGCTGCCCGAAGAGAACAGATGCCCGTCCCGATCCAACAGCTGGGATATGATCACATCACCCCAGCGTAGCTCCGGCGTAGAAAGCGAACAGACAATCAGTGCATGTGCGGCGGCAGCTCCAATATAAGTGCGGAACGATGATTGCAGGCTTCGATGCTTTTGATGTCGCACAATGTGGTGAGGCGTAGGTGAGCAAGATGCGTCTTCATGCGCCTGGATGAAATCGCAGTGGTTGATAGCGATGTAGGTGGTCGAGATCAGTTCGCGGAGGCTGCTGTAACGATGGGCTAGCGGTAGTTGGCGTAGCCGCCGCGAGGCCCACCGCTGTACGGACGCTCCTGTGAGTAGCCGCGAGCAGCCTCGGGGCCGAAGTAGTCGCCATAGCGGGTGTTGCTGCGGCTTGGCGGCATGGCGACTGGTGGACCCGGGCGAGTGGTGTACGCCGGGTTGCAGCAGAGCATGGCGACACGAGAGCCGTACTTGGAGCCACGGAGGGAGACCATGTGCTTGCGGATGTGAGCGGCAACGACCTCGCAACGCTGCGGGTCGGCGTTGGTGAGGATGTACTGGATGAGGTAGTTGCCGAATTGGTCGCCGGAGATGTCGATGAGCGGCATACGCGGGCGCTCGGGGTTGGCTTCGCACACACGGTCAAGATAGCGGTCGAGGAACTCGGTACCGCTGACCTTGAGGCACTTCTCGACGACCTTGGAGGCGAACTGGTCCATGCTGAACTCGGCAGCAAAGCGGATGACGTGGTCGATAGCGCGAGCACGGTCCGGGATGGAGCCATGCTCGCAGATGTGCTGCACGCACCAGTTGCCGAACTGACCGTGTGCGACGACATCGATGCTGGCCAGGACCTCGGTGATGCACGGACGCTTGTCCTCCTCCAGGCAGTTCTCGAAGATGTTTTGGACGACGAGGCTGCCAGTCTCGCCGAGGGCGACTTCGTGCCACATACCACGCAGCGACTCATTCACGTACTTCATGATCTGAGGCGGCGAGTCGCTCCAGCGAAGCTCGAACAGCTTCTGCCAGACGTGGCAGGCGTAGCGGTGGATGACTGTCTCCGGGATGCGGCGAAGCAGCTCGTGCACCATGATGGCCTTGTACTCCTCGGGCACGGAGTCGAAGGCCTTCTGGACGACGTGGCAGCCGAACGCGTCCATGCTGAGATTGAGGGTGTTGCCGCGGATGGCCTGGGCGATGGCGACGACCTGCTCTGGTGTACCATGCTCGAAGCAGCGCTGGACGAGGAAATTGCCGAAGCGGTTGACCATCAACGGGTATGCCTGGTCGATGATGGCCTGGACGATTTCAAACTTCTGCTCAGGTGTGCCGACCTTAAGCTTCTGCTGCAGGAAGATGGAGGCCTGCTGGTCGTTGTTGCACACGATCTTGTCGACGATGTAACGCCAGTTGCAGCTCATGTTGCGATCGAGGAGACGGCGGTAATTGAGAGGCTCAGTGGTACTCATGTACGTGACGGCCGGCTGCTGTGCGACGGGAGCACCCCATGGGCCGTAGCCGAACTCCTGGGCGACCGGCGACAGCCTGGAGCGAGGACGCGGAGGCTGACGCTGCGGCATTGCATTCTGCATGCCCATGGGGCCCTGAGGGAAGCCGAACGGAGTCATGGGCGGAGTGTAGCCTTGCTGATACTGGAAGCCAGACCCCGGCCTAGGGATCATGGGCGCAGGCTCGAGTATGGCACCATCTCCGCCATAGCCGAAATGAGCTGGCATTGCACCCGGCGCAGGAGTGTAGCTCGGACCCATGTTCATGACGAGGTGCTGAGCAGCCGGGAATGGCGAGCCAATGGCCTGCTCTACCGTGTGGCGGGCGATCTGGGACTGGGTGAACCTATCGAGCTCGTTCTGAGGGGCACGCTCCTGCTGGTGGTGAGTGAGCTGCAGGTCCATCTGAGCCATGCGCTCCTTGGCGAACTCGAGCTCTTTCTTGAGGCGGAGCACCTCAGCAGCATCCGGACGGCCGTCATTCTCGACCGGTGGAGTCTTAGCGTACGGGTTGGTGCCGGAGGATGAGCTGTCGTCGAAGATGTTCTCGGCTTCGGACTTCTGGCGGTTTAGCAGAGATTGCTGCTCGGTCAATCTAGCAAGCAAGTCGTCCACGGGGTTCTGGTCAAACTTCATCTTCTGCTTGGTGGTCAGCACCGACCAGCAACAAGCGGCACGCTCCACGCCGTACCTTCGGACTGGCAACAACCTGTTGGTTGACGAGCTTGGATGCACTGAGTGGCAGCGGCATCGCACTCGGGCTAGACTTGAGGCCCTGAAGATACCAATCAGTGATCTGAGCTCACTCGGGAGCGGTGATGCACAAGTGAACTCACTTCCGCGTCTCCACTAATGCCATCCTCGAAGATCTTGAATGAAGCCCCCAGCCTCTTCTTCGTGGGTGAGCCGGTGAAAGCCATCACGGCTCTGCGCGGTCTGTTTGGAAAGTGGCGGTGACGCGCCGGACGTGGTCGAGTTAGTAGAGCTGACGAGATGGCGTACACAGT
>JAWDJV010000122.1:0-36839 GCA_033119285.1 Teratosphaeriaceae sp. CCFEE 6253 | reverse complement strand
CTCTTGTATTGATTAAGATGTAGGCCTACCTAGGCCTCTATTGCTTAAAGATCTTGAGATTTATCTTGCTTATGGACTAGTCTGGCTAGGCACCTCTCGCTGCAAGCTCGCGACCTGGCATGCTCGAAGCATCTTAGCAATTGGAGAGACATGGCCCGTCACGCATCATCGGGTCTCGACTACGTCCAACACTGCTGCAGTCCGTGGAGCTCCGCATGTCTCCTACTGCTTGTATTTCGCCGCCGTGGTCCTCTTCTGCCACGGCACTGGCCAAGCACACGGGAAAGCCGAGATTGCGCTGGACTTCCGGAAAGCGACAACGGCCCTGTCCAAGACTGAGGGTAGGATTGCTACTGTGCTGGTCAAAGCACTTGAAGAGATAGCACCTTGACATGACGCAGTCCGATGAGCATTGTAATCAATATACTAGCCCGCATTCGAGCGTGATGCAGACACCAATCACACCTATTTGAGAAGCAGACCGAGACACCTTCAGCCAAAAATGCAAACTTGACCGATATCCAACGGACAATCATGCCTTTCCGCCTCGATCAATTCCACCCTCATCGCCAAGCAGCGTCTCGCCATTCGCAAGCGTCAGCGGCAGACTCGTCTGCAGCACGTAAAACATTCTCGCCCAGCCACCGTCGGGTGACACGTTCCGCCAAGCGTGGTTCGTCCCTCGCTGCACCACTGTATCGCCCCGATACAGATGCTGCATCTCGCCCGAGTCCAGCACGAGCTCGATCTCGCCCTCGAGCACCACACCGTAGTCCAGTGAGACGGTGCGGTGCATGGGCGTCAGATAGCCTGGAGGGTAGTCGCAGACGCGGCAGACGGAACCCTCTGCTATGGTGATGCCGGGGGGTGTGGAGAGGTAGGACTGGTAGGCGTCGATGTCGGCGTTGTTGGAGAGCTGCGGTAGGCGCTCGTTGGTGTACATGAGGGAGAACTTCAGGGCTCCGGTGTTGATGTCTTTGACCGGCGCTGCGGGAGCTATGGCACGGGATATTGTGGCTTTGCCATGTTCGTCGTGTGTTGTTATATACCTGCTTAGTGGTCGAAGCTGGGTGGGAGCTTTTGTGGAGGCCATGTTTTCTGTCAATGGACGCAGACGACGATGCTACCAGCTGGAAGACCTAAGCCCAGACATAATGCTGATCCATACTGTGGGTGAGGTGGACTGGAGTCGTTAGTGGGGTAGCCGAGCAGACTGTGAAGCGATCCGGTACCCCAGACCCATCCGTGCTTGCCATGCTGGAGGAGCAGGGCGGGGGCAGCACCAGGGGACGCGCATGCTTACCCGCGGCAAGACAGGCTCTGATCAGGGTGGGGGGTCATTGCGATTACCTTCATGGTGGCAAGGTGCTTCCGATGTCTCCAATGTGTCGAGGTGAGGTGCAAGATGAGCAGCCTTACAGCCTGAGGCTCCACTTGCGGCGCACGGACCCGGGCTGCAGTGAATGTGGATGGTGGCTGTGCATGTGTAGGGCGGCCTCACGACGTACAGGCTGGCAGCCTGCTACAGTTGACATCCCTCCGTCGCTCGTGAACTGTAGTCAAACACACCAATATGTCTCATTTTGACACACACGACAGGAGCTACGAAAGCGACGATTCTACGCTCGTGGACGAGGACCGCTACGGACGGCGGTCCCGTCGCTCATCCGCATATCATTCACGCTCCGAAGAATCCGCCTCGCCACGCCGCGCGCAGTATGACGAATCCTTGCCGAGAAGGAACCCTGACTCGGAGCGAGACGGCCTGGGTAAAACGGCCCTCGCAGCTGGCCTCATCGCCGCACTCGCCGGCCTCTTTCACATCTGGAATGTCCGGCGGCGCGAAGAGCGGGAGCGTGAAGAGCGCCACCGGCGGCGTGCGAAGTTCGCGAAGGCCAAGTCGGCCAGACGGCGTGACGAGGAGAGGCGGGAACGACAGCGGCAGCGGGACGATGAGCACGAGACACCCAGCGAGCTGCTCCGGATTGGGAACGCGCCCACGCAGCGAGAGCAGTCCCGACGACCTAGGATGATCGAGGGAGGGTCGTACGATGCTGGACGGCGGAGGAGCGGATCGAGGCGCTACCAGGAAGGAGGCAGGTCGGGTCGCGAGAGATGAACGACGAACTTCTTGGGTACTATCGTTACACTATGTGACGGCACCCTTGCACTTCGAGCGGGCATCAAGAACAGCAAGCGTAGATGTAGGGCATATGATTGATGATGTGGGTCTGCAACCACCCCGTCGAAACCGGCCCCATCACAATCAGCCGAATGCGGCGAACTGTCAAATGTACCGCTGGAGACAGCATGGTAGCGACGATATCAGCTTTGAGGCAGAGCTCGCACGACTCTACACCGTCACGCCAGCTAGAACAGAGATCCGTGCCTGACTGATAATCCAACGAATACACACGCATGAGCGGACAGCAAGGCCTGTACCCACGCTCACGGATGTGACTCTATCGCTAGACGGCTTACTGGATCGCAGGATCGATCGGGGATCGCATTATCAGCTAAACTCATCCATCATCCACAATGAGCATGGTTCAATTACGCGGACGTCTGAACGCCGGAGAGCAGACTACACTGCGACGCTCGATGCTGTCGGCACCATCATGTCTGCGTTGAAAGCCGCACGGCGCGACACGGAGCGCCTCCACATGTCTCGCAGGATGATTGGTCCGCAGTCCCGGCACGCTATACTTGCTGCGCGGCAGCCGCCATCCTTGCGACTGGTATGCGTGTGGCACACGGATGCGGCTGCAGCGACTGACAAGGGTCAACATAGGCTTGTTGACCCCGACTTCATCAAACACCGTCACATCGCCTGTAATAAAAGAGCCGCGCTGGTTCGCAGTCTGCCTTGACCGGCGCCAGTACATACAGCGGCAGTCCCGAATAAAGACCCCGGACATGCCGTATTCCCGGATCTAGACCTTTTGCCAGTCGATGGTTGCCTGCGGTCGGGCATCTCCGAGTCACTATTCGGACCTACCTGGAAGATAAAATGTTAAAGCCTCGGCACGACCCGTTCTGGATGCAACCACTACGCCCCAGCCGCGGACTGACTCACCCCATCTCCCACGGGACTTCGGGCATTGGCTGTGGCTCGCTTGCACCTACTGATGACGATTGAAGGTTGGATTGAGCGCCCCCGGGCGTGCATGCGGCCAATGATGGTTCGCAGGCGTAGCCGTAGCTCGCGGGACGACAATTCCAGCGCCCATTGAGTGTGACGTGCGCTCGCGGATGTCGTACAGCTCGGAGAAGCGCAGCATCGTCGCTTGCCATATTGCTTCTTGCATGCAGACCGGTCTCCATGTGGCCAATCGCCGTCAGCCGTCTGCACGGCAGATGTGGGGAAAGAGCGCCTAGCTGCTTGCAGGTCGCACGTGCGCTGCACGCTGCAGCTCGTCCAATCTCGTACCAGCACGTCACTTCGCTACTGGATGTGGATGTGCAGGCGGCGGCTGCGTATCACATGCCAGCGTGGGATTGGGCATGCGCACATGAACCACAACACACGTTCGCAAGATCGATGGATCCGCCCATTGGACCGAGTGATCGGCAGCAGAGCCGCATCCCTACCGCCACTCGGACGATACAGCGACGACAGGACGTATATAGGTATCGCGTCGCACATGGCCGGAGTCACGCCTCTCTGCAGATCGCTCAGACATGGCATACGCCGGGAACCAACTGCAATGGATCCCGGATACCGTTCAGCGCCTGTACTATTACATAGACCGCGATGGCGGCCGTGTGTATTCCGATGGGACGAGGATAGCAGCGCCAGTACCATCGGCTACTCCTCGAGCACTCCTTCCGCCCCCGGTCCCGCAGTCGCAATGGCAATCCATGCAGATCCCCACGGATACCTCCCCAACAAGCGTGGGCGAACGCTTCTCCATCGCTGGGTCGGCTCAGCGCAGTCCGCCTCAGTCCCCTACACCAGACCGCCGGACCCTTGCTAGAGCCATGGGTGGTCTTGAGATAGGCGCTAATACGCCACAGCCGCCTCCACAGCCACCCCAGCCACAGCCACTACAGTCCGCGTCCGGACCGGTCCGCGCGAACGTGTCCGTGGTCAACGGCGTCCGGACAGTCGTCGCGCAAGATCCCAACTCGAGGGTCACTGTGGCGATCGGGACGGGGCCTCCCGAGCTCATCACTGATCCCGCGGTGCTTAGCGACGGCATCAAGGCGACAAGAGCGCTCTATGGCACCCCTGGGAACGTAGAGGAGCTGTACTCTAACTTCCGGAAGAAGAAGCAGAATTTCTTTATCTTCGGGAGAGTCTTCCTCATTTTATGGTCAGAGCCCGCTGGAGAGAATATCACTGCCGTCCACAGCGTTTTACCAGATGATCGGAGTGCCGCTGGCAAGTCTGGGATCATACCAGGCCGTTACAGCGGCGAGCGAATATACTCAAAGGTCCGGAGATTTGTGGTCGTGCGGGCAGGCACTGACTACTGTACTGCCTTGCCGGTCATGAGCTATGGCTACCAAGGCGTGAGCAAGCGGAGCGTAAATGTAGGCGAACATGGCATCATCTACACCGGGTCCACCGTGCCAGACCTTTCACCGGCGGAGAGCGCGATGCGGGGTGGATCGATGCGATCGACTGCCATCCGCGTCGTCCCAGACACCAAAGGCGAAACGCTGGACGCCCTATCCCGGCTGGACTATGCGAAGGTGCACACCATTCATCACAATCTCAAGGTGGCGGCCTTTGGCAACGTGCACCCGGATTCCATGGCGGCCCTGGAGAATCAATGGAGAGCCATCTGGCTCGGTCCGGGCGGAGCAGCCGGGACGCTCACCTCCACAGCAGCAGGAGCAGCGCGTGAGACGTCGAACAGCGCTCCTCGGCAGCGAATGCAAAGGACAGGTTCGGTAGGTAGCGGTAGCTCGCAGTCCGCATATATAGCCAGGGCCGCTGCCATACCGGAGGAGGACGAGTCTCAGAGCAACAGTGCCTCAGCAGCGACGTCTAGTCGCGCCAGGCCACAGGGCGACAATGCTCCCACCCGGGGAGGTGCGCCAGCCCTGGCCCGGGCGACATTCGCGCCGATCACGGCCTCGGAAGTGGACCGCGCACGCCAGGTCATTGCGTACGGCGTCCAGCAAGGCCGCAGCGAAGCGGGAGCGAGAGACGCGGTCATACAGCAATACGTGAACGCAGGCCATCCCCGGGAACGCGCCGTGGCGCTTGTGCCGGCTACTCTTCCGCAGGAGACACCCAGCACGACGGCACGACGCGAGCATGCAAGTCAGGCTGCTCAAGGGGGTTCTAGAGCCTCCGGGAGTAGCGAGGAAGAATCGGACGATGATGGTAGACGCTGATCAACGGCCCGGCGCTCGTGCCGGCGCTATCTTGCTATCGATTTGGAAGTTTCTCGTTGTGCAGCACCACGATACGTATCCATCAAGCCCTTCTCTGAAGAGCATGGACGACCGGGCTTGGGGGCCTGGACACAGAAGGTCAAATTCGCGTCACGCGGGTTTGGCTATGACTTACGACTGCTGCATTTGGCGCAATAGTCTTTGCGCACACCTCATCTGCTGCAATACTCTGCTGTAGCATGTCTTTGTTCTAGGGCATGGGGTGTCTCGAATTCCTGAGACACGGAGACGACATCATCGAGGCAGTATGCAGCGCGTAATGCGTGATCACAGCGGCCAGTGTGCCCTGTCTCCGTGCTTCGACACGGTGCGGTGTAAATCGTCCGGCAGATGCTCCTTGAGTTTCAAGCCAGACAGCGAGGTGACTGCTTGAGGCGGCTGTACGTAGAGAGCCTATACGAGATCATGAACCAGCCACATCACATGCGTTGTCCAAGACGCGTTGATCCCCCGGGCGCGGACCGAGGATCTCTCTCAGCGCTTCGCGCTAATCGCCTCTTCACCTTCCAAGCTGCATAGGTTCGCTGTCGCATCCCGTCTTCTTCCACATCCTTTCCCATTAGCCGAGACTGACTCCGTCGACGTGGCGATTGCTCTCCATGCAGCCTTGCGACGTCCCCGACTCCCGACGCCGTTGCATAATACTGCAACGACCGCGTGAGCACGGCGGTTGACACCACTGATCGGCGGGAGCGTAGACGTGCGGTTTTTGCCACCTCACGTTTGGCAACGCCCGCTGTGCACGACGATATGAGCCGCGGAGGGCATTTGTCGCGCGCCGCACCGCAGCTCCAGACATGGCACCCGACGCCGGGATCCGCACGCTGCCCGGCGTGAGCCAGCGGTTTCGCTGGTCCCGAGGCCGCGGACGTTGGGTGTTTGAGCGCGGCGGAGAGATCCCGCCAAACCAGCTGCGCCTGATCCACGATTACGATGCGGGACAAGCGTTCGTCACATGTAGCTCCGGCTTCGCGGGGGCGTGCCACTGACGTGTATCACAGGTCTATCGCTCGCCGAGCAGCATCGTCCCGAGAGGATCGGAGTGAGACCACCGGCGCCGCTGCAGTCGCCACGATCACAACCCGCTTGGATCACTCGAGACTGGACCCGCCCGAGAGCTCTCGTAGACGCGAAGGTGACTCTGCCAGATCGTACAGCAGACCCACCGCTGGCAGCAGTGGGCAAGGTACTCAACACGACAGACGCTCGAGTCTTACGTGGAATCCACTCACCGGGTCGAGCCGAGAACCCGCCGAGCGATTGCGAGCTCGTGGGCTGGCCCGTGTGGACGCCCAGGACGAGGACTGCGGAGGAAGCAGCCGGGATGGCAACGACGAAGGCAACGACGACGACGACAATGACGAGGAGGACGAGGAGGACGATGACGTTCCCGCCAACATCTACCAAGGTTGGTCTCGTCAACGCCTCCGCGCCTTGTCACTAATCAATGAGTACTTAGACTACACGCGGAGCAGCGAACCATACCGGGACTTCCAAGTCGGAAGGGCAAGTGATCGACATCCACTCGCACCCCTACGTAATGACTGACCGTGCAAAAGGTCATCGAGGTGCGGCTCACCGCTCGACCGCCCAACACCGATCTGTCCGCCGCCGGCTATGCGGGTGCGCAGGGCATCCGCAGATTCGCCATCGTAGAGGCAGCTACCCAGCAGACACAAGCCTTCATTGCATGGTAAGCCAGACTCCGTGAGATGCCTTCGCGCCACTGACCGCAGTCAGCCCGATCAAGACCTACAACGGGCAGGGCGTCTCGGCACAGGGGGTCATCAAAGCCCACCACGCGGTGATATACACGCTGCCAGAGAGGCCACCGGCACCGTATGGCTCCAGAGAGGAACAGCCGCAGCGCACACCAGATGGCGGCACGGAGTCGGGAATGCAGACCCAACCCATTCTTGTGCGGCCGTATGTGACGACCCGGCCGCTTGATGAGTGGTCTCGCCTGGACTTCAGCACCCGGACTCCCTTCCGCATCAATGTCGATCAGATCCGGCTCTACGGCAAAGTGCATGAGAGGTCACTGGCGGCCTTGGACCTCCAGTACCGAGCCGTGTGGGCGCAGATCACGCGCAATACGGGCTATGCGCCATCCATCGCGGCGTCGCGACAGGTTGCGCCTGGGCCATCGACCGCAGAGCCGGAGCAGCGTAGGCGCCAGCAGGCTGAGGGGGCACGTGATCGATCCGCGGCTCAGAGTGGTCCGGTCACGACTTCAAGGGACGTGGCCACTGCGGCGAGCGGAAGCAGAGCTACAACCCGGCAGCCTGCTCGAGGAAGATCGACGCAGCTCGGCTCGAGCGGAGACTTGACTGCAGAGCCCGCTCGGTCCGCGGAAGGGCAGTACCTGGTCTCAGGAGCACCGCAGCCGAGGGATCCCGGTCTAGCACGAATCGGACCAAGCCGAGCAGACTCATATCAGCGGCCCGAAGCTGCTAGACGTCCATCGGTAGCGGGTGAGCGAGGTCGTAACGATGCTTTCGATCCTCCACCGGCCACGACAAGGGCGGACAATCGCGCCGGCCCGCCTCCGTCGAGTTCCGCTAGACCTCCACCGGCGCCGAATCCTCGGACTACGAGCTTGTTGCCACGAGGCCGCGCCTCAGATGATGGGCGAGACCCGGTGCGACCTACAGGAGCCACGCAACTAGGCACGTCAGCTCGTGGACCGGATCCGCAGCGATCAGGCCCCAGCACGGGCGAGAGAACCAGCCGCGCAGAAAGGAGCCCCGAGCGACAGACGGCCCCGTCCGTCGCAGGTCGGATGAGCTACGAGCAAATGCAGGCGACCCTCAACGATCTGGACTCTCGCGCGCAGAATCTGGGGGTGCAACTGCCGGGTCGCTTGACCGAGGCACAGATCATGACTCTGGCGCAGGATGCGCAGTTGCGGCATCGCTGGCTAGCGCAGATCCGGGCGAATTGGGATGAAGAGATGAGGCGTCGGCCGAGCCGGGGTTGATTACTGAGCATTTCGTCGCCAGACCACCTTCGTGGGGGGCGTCTTGTGGCCGGGAGAATGTCGGCCACTTGAGACGCGGACGCGCAGGACCTGCGCCCGCGATCAATACCCGAGCCGGTCGCTCAGAATGTGGATGAATACGATATGTGCAGGCGCCAGCATCTCGCTGTTTGCTTCGCCACCTTGCTCCATTTCCGGACGGCGCGGAGGAGTTGGGCATACGGGGGCCGCGGTTTCGTTTACATTTTCTTGTCTAGCAGCATAGCAGCACTGTACATTCATCCTCACCTCATATCACGTCCACGACTCAGGATGGCGTAGGGCCATCTGCCGGCCGGCTGAGTAAACGGTATCGCGGCATGTCCAATCGAGTTCGTGGCCGAGGCTTCTGTCAAGGATTTCAAGCTTGAAGCAGAGCCAGCCGCTCCAGCCAATCGTCCTGGTGCTAAGTTGGGACACAGGTTGTAGGAACCTTTTCCGAGCTACGGACTATTGCATCCGCAACTGTGAGCTGTGTAGACGCGTCCGGTTTTGTGGTTGCCGCCCTCCGTCATGATCACGTGGTCGTCGGCAGCTCCTGTACTGGGATCTCTTTGTGTGGTAGATCTTGAGACTCAGGCGGCCCGGTATGTTCGCTAGCCTCCGCTTCCCGTGGCAATTCCTGTGGCGGACTGCCATCGATTGCCATTTCCTCCGCCACGTCAACACTCTTGTCCGGGCTTAGCAGAGTCGTGGTGGACGTCATCTGCAATGGTGAGATCGATTTAACGCGGTCTTCGATGGTAACCTCACGCGCGCTGACGACTTCTGGCTCCGTGTCATATATTTCGCGAGGCTCCGTAGGCTCTCCCGAGACCTCGTTCAGCCAGCCCTGTATGGTCTGAGCCGCTGCCCCAGGCGCAGCGAGAAAACCCTCCTGCATGTCAAAGGTGTGCAGAAAGCCTCCGCCGATCGGTGGAGGCGGCGTGGGGTCCTCGGGCTCCGAGTTCCGCGCCGAGGAGCTCCGATCAAACAATGACGAGGGTCTCACGTTGGTGATCTCCAGTCCCGCTTGGCCGCATAAGAGTTGAAGTCGTACAATATCCGCCTCAGCCTCAATCAAGTCGGACAGGATCTGCTCGTGCTGCGTGCTGTACTCCCGTTCGAACTGCTCGTCGGTGATGAGGAGCTCCTCGCCACGGTCGGCCACGAGCTCGCGCTCGGCACGCGCGTCTCTGTAGGCTTGATCATTCCCGTCGAGCCGCTCGAGGAAGATGCCCACGTCGCCCTTGCGACGGTAGAAGTCCCTGAGCAAGGTCGGTATATCGCTAACTGCACTCGCCACTTCGTGTCCTTCCGAAGAGTCGGCCTCGTCGGCGTCCGGTGGTAGATGGCCTGCCAGGGAAGTGATCGCGTCCGCGAGGGCCTTCTCCTTGTGCTGCAGACGATACTCCAGAGTGTTGAGATTGTTCTGCAGGCCCCGGAGCGTCTCGGTCTGTCCCCGGACGGCTTCATAGTCGCTCCGGAACTGCAGCTGCAGCTCAGAGACCTTCTGCACCCGCTCTGGAGCAGATTCGGCCAGGTCCGAGCTCCACAACGCGGCGCTCAACGCTTCCACCGACTCGTCCAGGAAGCGAAGGTTGTGCATCAGGGACGCTTGCTGGTAGTCGACCCGGGTGCGCTCGAGGAGGATTTTCCCCAAGTGGCGGCCGAGTTTGCGAGCCCGGCGAGCGTTGCCGTCGCGCTCGTCAGGCACCGCACTCTTCGACATGGTCGGCGGCGTACTGGGCCGTCGCATGAAGGCACTCGGAGCGGCGGCATTGTTCGGGCTCAGGTTGGAGGGCGCCAGGGTGGTGGGCGGTGAGGAATGGCCCGTCACGATCCGGGGAAGTGCAGCGGGTGGCAGCGGTGGTAGCCGAACCAGCGGTGTAGAGACCCAGTCGGGCGCGGGCGAGGGAGGGCGCAGAGGAGCCGAGCGGCTCCGGACGCGTCTTGTGGCGTGGGGATGAATCAAGGTTGCTTCTTGCGGCGACGCGAGCGCATCTCTGGCCGACTCGTCGGCCTGCCGCGGTGTCAGAAGACCTCATGTTGCTGGCCGCGTGACCTCGTCGGCGGCGCTTACCCCATGCCTCCCCTTCTCTGACGCGTTTGAGCGCTGTGCCCAGTCCATGGCTCCTGCAGTCGCTCGCCTCTCATGGTCACCGAGGGGGCAGCAGTCGTGCAGTGTGATGGAGGAAACTTGCTCTCGCGGGGACACGTCGAGTCCTTGTGCCGTGTCGCATGGATGAGTCGTGCAGGCGAGACGACCGCAGATTGGGTGCGCCCGGGTGTGGCGTCGGTGAAATCAGAACGCTGATCAAACGTCGGCCCCGCGTTAGAGACGTGGTAACTCTTTTCCCAGATGTAGACGTGAGGCGTGGTGATGATGGAGGGCGCAGGAGTCTAAGGAGAAGACTACTACTTTTGCCACCTCCGACGGGAATACATCGAGCAGGCCTGGAGGCGCAGGTGGGAGCTTGGCTGTCACCCCACCATCAATATTGTCCAGGTGGCGATGATGCACGCTATCCAGACAGCAGCCGGGCTTATGCGACTATCTACGGGGGTACATGCACTTCACGTGTGGCCGTCCTTGGAAGTGTCACCAGTCATGCTAGACTACCGCCCTGCCTGCGCGGTTGTAGCGCTTTACACGGAACACGCATACGTGGCGGCGCACCAGGCTCAAGGATGTGGCAAATGAGCCCGGGTCCCCCAGCAATGTAATGTTGATGGGAGTCAATTGGGGCACATGCCAATGAGACCGGCTTCTTCAGCGGGCCACCCAGCGGCCATCGCGTGTGCTTTGCCGTCCATGTACACTGTCGCCCACGCGATAGGTCATAAGCTCCTCCGCGATTGAGCATCGGTGCATGGATGCTTGCCCAGAGGCCTAGTAATTGGTTGTCCGCCATCGCACAACCGCTGGAGCGGCAGCACCATCTGCGCACATTACTACTCATCATACTACCGGCCCGTTGAGCCCCTCCCACAGGCGGTCTGATGTGGACCGCTCTGGCAGGCTCTGGCGACTCACATGAGCAGCTGCCTCATGCTGTGTGCGTAGGGCGCCGGCGCGCCTGCTGCCGGGCGTGCACCTGTAGGACATTCGAGCCCGATACTAGGCGTTCGCTGATGTCCACTGCCTCGTCCATTCGCCACCCTATGGACTTGTATGCCAGGCGTGGTCGTGGATCCGATTCAAGGACAGCGAGCAAGACGCGATCTGCTGAAGCTGAAGTGAGTCATCGCAAAGCGGCAGCACGGTGGCAAGCGTTGCCATAGGGTCGATGACTGACATCCGGAGGTGGCAGTCATGAGGCCCTAGCATGGCAGCCTAGCAAGCCTCGCGAGCCCCCTCCTGGAAGTGTGCGATGGACGCTTGCGCGAGCGAGTGTGTTGGCATGGCGTCGATGACACCGTACCAAGCTGTGTGATCCTCGGGTGGTGTGTAGGCGGCACTGACCTCGAGAATTCGTGCGTCTTGCTTTCAGTGCTCCCAGGTGTCCGTGGTCTATTGCGGTGGTATGGCCACGCTTCAGCACGCCGTGGCCTGAACGCTTTCGAGCCCGTTGGCTGAACCCACATATGAGACTTGCTATTCAAGGATCTACCTGACTCACCGAGAGTATTACGCGGGGGCTGGTAGGCGGCAGCTGATGATCATGTGGACGTCGTGGCGGCCGCGGAAGCAAGTACAGAGTTTCGAGGCGTCAGCGTCGGCGGCCTAGGCTCCGTAGTCGTAATCGATGGTGAGGAGTGCACCAACGTCTTCGCTATCGATCCTGGTCTGAGACGTGACATGATGCCGCTCGCCTCGAGCTCGAATCTTACTGACCACTCTCCGCTCCGCAGGATTGGCAGGAATCCGGCGCCAGTGCTCCCAGCGTTGCACGATAGCTGACATTGTGGATGAACGGGCGCGGACGGACCATGTCAATGCTACTCGCCGAAAGGCAGTCTCGCATGCTTCAGCAGGCGTCGCGGATCCGCGATCACGGTGCCCACCCGTGAACAGTATGCCTGAGCCGTAGGACGCGGACGCCGGACTTAAAGACCGCTCCCTCAGGAATCTCAGGCCCGGGGTGGCGAGGCCACGTGGATGTCTTGAGCACGGCAAAGGAGCTGATGAAACCCCGTCTAACCAGCATGGCGGCCATGGCCCACACGGGGGACGTGCCGGGCGGTCGCGGCAAGATCTCAGATCACTAGTGGAGGTGCATGAACGTGTTTCATGATCTGCCGGCGAGTGCCGGACAGCGACGGGGAGGGCTTGAGTCAGTCGAACGAAAGATGGTGGGCCTCGCTTCGACGCTACAACCTAGTCTAAATTGACCTCTTTCGACAGACAAACTCCGAGCACCGAGATTACATTATAAGTTACTCCCCTTGATAGTCATACACCCTACCATACATGGTGCCGCGCTCGCCGCCCCGAAACAACGTCGACGAATGTGAAGCAAAACCTGGCATATCAAGATCGAAGACTGAGACCCCACCCCCAAGCCGTTCCGCCCCATCATTCCCTGCCGCGGATGAGGCGGAGTCGGTGCGTTCTCGTACAAGCTCGGGGACGTCGGACGATCGGGAGATGGCACTAGCGCTGGCGAATGTCGCTTGCCATCCCTCGAGGCCAACGCGGAGCAGGTCGGCGCAAGCTGCCGCCGCCCTTCCGTACGGCAGTGAACTCGAGGGCGCAGTCATGCGGGCTTGCTGAAGTCATTCGGACCATCGATATCGGGCCTGCTCTGGGTCGTGGCCCTGAGCGATACACGAGCGTTCCAGCACCGCTGTGTCCCGGAGCGCGCTGCGCAGCTCCGCCTCCAGTTCCTGCCGACGCTCTTGTGCCGCGCGCTCGTGCTCCAGCACCGATTCCGATAGTCCCCGTGCCTGCTCCATTGCCAATGCGTACTCCAGCTCGGCGAGGCGCTCGCTGGCAATCGACGCGTCTCCTGCGCGGCGGATGTATTCTTCTACCACAGGTGGGTTCGGGTCGCCGAGTCCACCGTACGGGGAGACCGCAGCCGCGGTGTTGACGTGCCGCGCGGCAGTCTCGTGTGCGGGCCACAAGCCCGGTGGGACCCGAAGCGTCTCCTCGCCGTTCTGGTGTAGCACGTTAAGCTGTTCCACGACGGTCCGGACATCGTCCGAGAGCTGCGCCCGAAGACTGCGGAAGTCGTCGGTGGCGTAGTGTGGCTGGCTGGCCGCAGCGCTCAGGCGATCGAGCGTGAGGTTGACCAGCGTGCAATACTGGTCATACCTCTGCCGCTCATGCCTCGCCTGCGCGCGGGCGGCTTTCTTGTGGTCCAAAGACGCGTCTGAGCCCTCTTCACTTCGATTTGACTCCGCTGCACTCTCGACTTCGGTGGGCCAACACCTGGTACACTGCGTGTGCACATTTTCCGAGTCGATTGCCTTCGGCGCTGAGTCGTCGATGCTGATGGCGTGGACCGAGGGATTGGTGCTATGGTCGCCGTCGTGACTATTGCCCGGGTGCTGCACAAGCACCCAACTGCTTTCCTCGGTGTCGGACGCAGATGGAAGTTCGTGGTGTGAAGAGTGTGCGCTGCTCAACGCCCCTGCCGCAACCATCGTACGGCGTCGAGCAACTTAAGGGAACGTTCGGCGGGAGACGGGCTTATGATGACTGCGAGGAATAATCTGAATTAACAAGCCACTCGCCCTCATTGGTATAATCCTCGATCGAGAGACAGGAGTGGTTGGACCACACGCAATGGCAAAGCCACCGGCTGGGGATCAGGTACTTACACCCTCGTCGACCGGGGAATTATCGATATGAAATGGAACGCTGGGAGGCGAGGCTGGCATGATGCACAGGCACTTCAATGCCGCGGATGCCTTCACCTTATTACTTTAATTACTATCATGCGTGGTAATGTCTTGCGGCTGACGGAGATGCGACCGGCCGTGTGTCTGTTTGCCATTTCCACCGGGCGCGCGCATGGATCAAGGGTGTGCACCGCCCCATCCCGTGGCCACCTCAGCACATCATCGTCTGGTTCCCGATACGCCCTGTCCAGCGCCGCCGCGCTTGTGTGTACTTGCGATGAGAACGATGACAAGTCCTTGGACGCAAACAACTCGTCTGCTTGCGAGATGCTCTGGCGGCCCTCGGACTTGAGCTACCCACGGATGCAGCAGCTCCCACTCTCGCCGCGTGCGCAATAGCCGCCGGGCCCAGGCGTGAACGCCACCGGGCTCCCCATTCGATGCCAGACTCGCGCGCAGGAGTAGTCTGCATGCGCTGCAACCACGCCGGCCGGCTGCACTCGACGAGAGGCTCTGCGAAGCTGGCACCACCTACTTAATGCAGACCTCCGCCCCACCATTGTTTACTTCTTCCTGTATCACGCTTGGGTGTGCGCTGCGACGGCCGGCCACGAACGACACCAGGTATGACCGCAGGGAACGTCTACACTCGTCACCCGTGTGACCAGGCCATAATGCGCCATGTCATCCGATAAGCGGTTCTTTTCGAAGAGCGAGAAGCGGCATTACGTGTGGTCGCGAAGCAACGACGCCTACATTTGGGAGGACGACGGTACATTGGTTTCGCAGCGAGCACCTGTCCCACAACGAGCTCAAACAGCGTCGCACGCCGAACCAGGAAGCTCATCGTGAGTGGCCCTGGCACTGCATTAGTCGCCCTCCCACTGACCAAGTGCGAAAGAAGGGAAGATGCCCGTCCCACCCAACCGCGCGACGCAGGATTGTCACCGCGCGCTGCACCACGTGCTCTGCAACCAGCAGACCTGCCTGCAGCGCTGGACCGTCTGAACCTCGGCCCAACATTTGGTCCTCCGGCGGGCGGACAGAAGTCGAGTGCGCCCGAACCCAAGGTATCAGATGTACGAACGTACGCAGATGGCGCGAAGGAGTTCACGACCACGGATCGGCGGGCCGGCGTGCAGACGATGTGGCGCATTGGGCCGTCCCAGAAGATCGGAGACCGTCGATACAACGAAAAGGCCATACGTGGAGGCAACGGCAGTGATGAAGCATACTATGATGGCAGGGGTAGCGGTGGCGCCGGCGGTGGCGGCGGCGGTAGCGGTAGCACCGGCGGTGGCAGGGGCGGTGGCGGCGGCAGAGACGGTAGCGGTGACACCGGCGGTAGCGGTGGCAGAGGCAAAGAGAGAGCAGGAGGTAAGCCTCCCAATAGCGCTCTCCAAGCTCAGAACTGATCAGTGGCTGTGTAGGTGGAGCCAAGCAAGGCAAGAGAACAAGGCGCAATTATCTGCCAGGCCAAGTCCGCCTACCGAAATGTGCTGCGATTCTGGGCGACTTGCTGACCTGTGGCAGGTGATCGAGATGGATGTCGTGCCTCCCCCCTCGAGCAGGTTCTCCGAGGTCTCGACTTCGACGCTCAGACCGGGGGCACCGCAATTGACGGGCGGCACGCGAGCAGCGGCGCGGAGATTCGTCGTCATGCAGCCAGCGACCGACAGCAACCCCAATGTCGAGGCTGTGTAAGTCTACTCCTCCGCCCTGTCGAGCTTGGGCTGACCAACGTAGCCCTATCAGAACATACGATCAACAAGGCGTCGCGGGCCGGGACGAGTTCGGCCAAGAGGTGGTGAAGGCGCATCATGCGGTGATCTACACCGGCAACCCCACGCGATGGCCGGCGCCATTCCCAACAGCGGCCGAGCAGCCGCGGATCATTGACGGCGTACGGGAGCCGGAGATGCTGAGGGTGCCGATCCTGGTCGTGGAAGTGGACCGAGCGAGGCCGCTCGATCCCATGTCGCGAGTCGACTTCTTCGACGTCTACGACATCGATACCAGCCATCCATATATACGCATCTATGGCGCCGTGCATCGCGACTCCTTGGAGCCGCTGCGTGCCCAGTACCGCGCGGTGCAAGCCTTGGCGCGCGCAAACGCGCCGGCGGCAAGGGCTGTTGCCCCACCGCCGGTCCAGCCTGCTGTGCAGCCTGCGCCGATCCAGGACGTCCAGGCCATGGCCGCTGCTGTCTCTGCGAATGCCGCCATCTCAGTCGGCGTCTTGGCGGACTATCTCGACTACCTGCGGCGATACGCGCAGGAGAACCGCTTCACCGCGCCGCCGGCCTTGAATGCAGAGCAGCTTCAGTTCCTCGCCGCAACCCCTTCGGAGAGGAGCGTCATGCTCGCACGCCTGTGGTCCAACTGGCGTGAGCAGGCGCAGGCGCAAGCACAGTCAGCAGCCCGGAGAGGGCAATGAATGCACCATGCGCAGGATGACTAGGCGTCTTTGTCGCTGTCAGACCACCTCCATCAACACCGGCCGCGGGCACGCGATGAAGCCGGTGGACTCCCGGATTGAATGAAGATGGAAATATACGTTCCGTGCGCGACTGCAGCCCCCGCTGCGAGCCAAGCGCGGGTACATGGGAGGAAGTCCAGGCCGAGACTGATACTCAGGCCTGAGGGATGGGCCTGGAGGTCGGGTCAGCATTTCACATCACGGCGTTCGCTTCGATGCAAGGCGGATGACAGAACGACTGCACATCTGCTTAGTCAGCTTTCTGCACTTTTGATACCACGGTCGAATGATATTTCTGATGCCACTGCGAGGAGTCCCCGAAGTCTTACTGTCTCACATATATTGTTGACAACTTGGTAGATTGTCAGAAGCGCCGTGCGGTAGACATGAAGCTCGTACAAAGACACGCGCAGCAGTGGTATACACGAATTGCAATGCCAGTGATGGCTGCCTCCCCCCCCTTCAAAGTCCGCCGCTTCGAGAGCAGATCGAGTGCTCGTGGATAATGTCGCAAGAGAAGGCCATGGTGACTGACGCTCTTGATGCGGCGCACCGACCCATCTCAGTCCCTCGGATGGCTGGTGCGCAGTGCCACCGTGACCTCCGCGGCGCCAATGTCCTCGGCGACATCCTCCGGCGGCGGCCGCACGATCCACATCGCGTCGCCGTGCGACCAGTTGGCCGCCATCAGGTCCCGGATGGCCTTCGCGGCCAGCAGGGAATGCGAGCGGTCCATCGGCGCCTGCCATAGGCCCGCCGACGTCCCGCCGTAGTACACGCTGTCCACGCGCTCGATCCGGGGGCTGCTGGGGCCGAAGTTGACGGCTTCGTACTGCGCCAGGAGGTAGGGGAGGGAGTGCTGGCTCACTTTGCCGATCGGCCGGACGCGGTGCTTGTGGTCGAGGTTGTGCTGCTTGGCGTAGTCGATGCGCGACAGCGGGTCCAGCCTCTCCGTCCGGTCATCCGGGTCGACCTTGAGCGGGTGCTGCTGCATCTGCGGACCGTGGCGTGGCACGTCCGTGGGTTCTGGTGGGGTCTTGCCAGTATAGATCATCCCGTGTTCGTGGATCCGGACGCCGTTCTTACGCATGCTGAGGCCTCCGTAAGTCGTGATGGGCAAGACGGTGCAGGACCATTCGCCCTCCCTCACGACGACGAAGCGGCGGGGCACGGTGTAGATGTGTTGGCCGTAGGTGTCCGTCGTCCAAGCACCGCTCTGAGCGTCGCTCTGACCATCATGCTGCCCCCTCTGTTCGCTCTGTTCGCTCCAGAGGGCTTGCAGGACCTGCGAGGTCAGCCACCTGGCACGGCGCACAGGTGCATCTACTTACTCGGCCAAAGACGTAGTATCTGCGCGGATACTTTCGCTTCTGATACTCTGGGCAGGGTCAGCACGATCGTAGCAGTGTGGGGACCGGCGTCGTACGATCTCTTAGGTGCCGGGTTGGAGTTGGGACGGGATGGATCAGCCCTTGAGACTGTGCAGCCATACTATTGAAGCTGCCTTGCGGCGGATGAGCCATGTCATCGAGTCCGAGGGTTGTCCTCGAGAGAATGGCGAGAATCTCGAAAAGCCTGGGTGGCGAGGCCGACTGATATATCAGATGGTAAGGTTGGGCAATTGGGCAGCTTGGGCTTCGGTGCAGCAAGGCAACCTGGAGTCCCGTAGCTGATGTGCACACCATCAACGCCTATTGGACTACAACCTCCATGGTCAAGGCTTCCGCCAATCACTCCCGGTGCTCGTCGACGTCGCTTCCAATCGACGTGCACCGCGACCTGAACGACCCGCCGGCGTGCACATGCCCACCCACGCAGCGGCGGTGTCGGTCGTTTGCCTCGCCATTTTGCTGGGCGTGGAGGCCCGACACTCACGTACCCCACCGACCCACGCTGTCGCCGTGCCGACCCGAGGACCAGTGCCCCGTGGGGTGGCTCGAGCGAGCAGATGAGGAAATCTTCATGAAGACTTCTTCTCCATGACATCCTTCATGAAACCGACTCGCCATGTGTATACGATGCTCAGCACTCGCTGTCTCCTGCGCTGCTGAACACACCACGCTACATGCGTGCGCCCAATTCTCCCCACGCGGAGCACCTCGCATTGGCCGGCCAGATGTCGAATAGTGTATCGGGATTCTGTCTTTTGCTGACGGTGTAGGCGCCTTTCCTAGTGCGACCACCTTTGTCGAGCACCCAGTCCTGGCCCGCTCCACCGCCATCGTACGCAAGGCCGACAGCGGTCTCGAAGACGACATGCTCCTTACCCACCGGACAACAAGCCGACTGTTCCCCGTATTGCCGTACAGTGCGTGGCACTTGCCCTGGTACCTTCCATCGCAAACGTATGACAGTGCCATTTAGCTTCGAAATGGAAGGGTCGGCGGGCGAGGAGCCGGATTATGGATTCCCATGGCCACTATGTTGTGAGCTACCCAAAGAGCCCGAGTACAAGAGCCTCAGGTCGATACCTATCCACCTTCAGGACGGGGTAGTCAAGCCAAAACCGTTCATTTCAGACTCAAGAGCTGGAGGCGGCGTATACGTGATGTACCGAGAGCGTGTTACACGGCTCGTGGCGGGCATGCGTGATCTGATCTCTGAAAGGTCTGCAAGCGTTATCTCCATCACGAATAACATCGCACTGCTCGCAGCACTGCGAGACTGCCCGTGAGAGCCAGAGCCTCGCGCTGAGACACCGCGCCAGACTCGTTCGAAGACAGATCAGCGAGGCACACTCGGTGGGGACCAACACAGCCCCGTAGATCCAGCTGGCTAGTTACCGGCCACAGCATTTGGACTGCTACAACATCCGTGTTGAACGGAGATTGGTCGACCGTGTGAGTCGGTCTTTCGAGCGGCTCGCACCCGTCACGCCGGTACGTTGGAGACCCACCCAAGGAGCATATGAGGCGAATGCGCTACGTAGAACTGCGTTGGATATCCGGGAGCTACAGCATATCGCAGTTCTCGCGCGCGCCACGTAGATCCTGCCTCCTACCTGCTGGCGGGGAGAGTGAGGCGCCGCCATCATGCACGCGCGGCTCGTTGCCCAGAGCCCGCGTATGACTCGCAACTGACTCAGCGCTTGGTTTCCAAGTTCCGCCTCGCCGTAAGCGTACCTCCATTCTTCACGTCGTCTACGGCGGCACTTATTATGTTGCGCCAAGGTTATCAGCTATAACAAGCAGACTTCTACTTCAGACGTTGCTGCGAGGCACCTCAGCCCTACCCGCCGCCAAGCCAGTCTGAAGCAGCGTCAACACAGGGCAACGAGTCGCATCCATCTCTTGAGCTCCGAGTCTTAGATTCCTGCACTGCCCCAGATAGCAGAAGTTATCGCAAGTGTGTAGTCTACTTCCGGGTGAACAGTAGGTCTTGGCTGGCCTACCTGAGCCTGCGCACTCTCACGTTCCAAGATTCCCCAACCGTTTGCCGTCGCGTCCTCACCTCACCTCATGAAGGGCCTCAGCAACCGAGAGGCGTACGCCCATCTGCACGAAAGGAATCAACCTCGATCATTACGAAATGGACGCTCAGCCGGAGGAGCTCGCGAATCCCGGCGCTCACGATCCAACCACCCCGCCGCAGCAGCGAGAGAAGGTGTTCCCCTCGACAGGACGAACGCCGCAACGCCTTCCAGGCCATCGATCGCCCGCCAATCGCGCGTATCGCCGTTCGAGAGACTTTACGGTGCCTCAAGGCCGGTCCTCGAGGTTCCTGCGCCTGCTCACCAAGGTCGCCAACAAGCGCACCGAAGTCGGGCTGGCTCAACAGGAAATCCACATCGCCCGTGAGCACCTCACCGAATCCCTCCAGGCCATCCGCCGATTGAAAGCCAGAGATCGCGATGGCGTTGCTACCATCGAAGATGACCGAGCCCTGGCCGCCCTCGAGGAGATCTTCGAGAAGGATGCCCTCAGTCTCCGGGAGCAGGAAGAGGCTTCCTGGGGCCCCATCAGCCTGCTCACAAACCTCGAGCAAAGATTGAAGCATTCGGAGAGCGCACTGGCGAACGCCATGGCCTCCGTCTCATTCGACGCCGGACTCGACCTCCCAGAAATCAGCACGGACGCTTCGAGCGACGGCTCCGTGGCTCAGACCGGGAGCGATACCGATCCGATGCTGACGCAGTACTTTGATCGCCAGGGCGAAGTGCACATCCAGGAGGAACGGCTCGTGGAGCTCGAGCGGCGGTACCGCGACGACCTGGTGAAGCGCAACTTCGCGCGGGACCAGGAGCGCGAGGAGACGCTGTCGCTCTCGGACGGGCAGTTCGAGCGCGAGTACAGGACCCGCTGCGACGAGATCGAGGTGGAGCGCCATCTCGCGGAGCGCGACGCCGCCGACCTGGCGGCCAAGTGCGATGCGGCCGGACTGAGCACGTCCGCCGTGCGGCCCTCGCCGTCGCGGCAGGTCGCTTCGTTCGCCAGCTCTGAGATCTCGGCCCCTCTGTTCTTACGCCGCGGCCTGATGGAGCTGGATCGCAGGGGCTCGGAACACCGACAACTCCCCGATCCTGGATGGGCGGGCCGAGGGGTGCACGACTGGCTCACCAATCTTGGCCGCGAGGGAGCATTCGCGTCGCTGGAAGCGAGTGGATATCCTAGCACCGCGGCAGCAAGCGCGTACTCTGACGCGGATGCAGAGGAGACAAAGTTTGGCCAGGATGAAGTTCCGATTGAGAGACCATTCAATCCGTGGGAAGAGGGTCCAATGTTACCGGGCGCAGTATTGAATGAACCCAGCCAAGCCACTGCTCCATCCACAGATGTGTTCACACAGGGCCCTGAACGGCTTATCTCACCGCTTAAGATAGACAGTGACCCAGCAGGGCAAGTCGTCGGAGAGCCTGAACCGACTCATCCGGGAGGGGCACAGGTCTCGCAGGTGAGCATGGACTACGCAACAACGGGAGGCGTGAAACTAGGTAATCCGTCGACCCCCTCATTGCAGCCTGAGCAGGCGTCCGAGGGGATGGTCTCGGTTCAGCCTGTCGTCTCACAGGGCAATGGGCTACGTTACGTGAGTGCGAATGATCCCTCGTCGCTGGTGACCACCACCGCTGTCACGAGACCTGGGCAGCTCGTCACGGGCCCAGTACTGTACAGCAAAGGCATCTGGACGACTCCAGCGTTCTACGGTGCTGCCCGAGGAGAAGGTGCTGCCCGAGGAGAAGAGCGACTCTACCTGACCTTCAAAACTAGGAAACACAACTTCTTCATTGTTGGTCGGGTCTTCAAGATTTTGTGGTCGGAGCCGGCCTCCGACAACGCCACAGTCATCAGTCCCACCGTCCGGGATGGGCGCAATAGTATCTCTTCGGGGCGCTATGGCGAGACAGTATACTCCAAGGTCCGCAGGTTCGTCGTCATCCGAGAGGGCTCTGACTACTGTACCGCACTACCTATCATGACGTACTCATCTAAAGGCGTGAGCAAGCCAGGCATTGTCAAATCGAATCACAGCATCATCTACACAGGTGCGACCGCACCGCAGCCGCTGCGCGACGAATATCCTAGGAAAGGAGAGGAGGGGATGAGGCCTACCGCGATCCGAGTGGTGCCCGATGATCGCGGCGAAATGCTGGATTCGAGTTCCCGCATGGACTATGCAAAAGTCCACACCATCCATCACAATATCAAGGTAGCCCCGTTCGGGGCAGTCCATCCAGCGTCTCTCGCACCTCTGCAGCATCAGTGGATGGATGTGTGGCTGGGTCCATCGTCCAACGCGAGCGCGGCAGCATCAGCCAAACGCAGATCCTTGGATCCGGAAACTAGGCCCAGCGACCCAGGAGGCGGCTCCGTCAGTATCGGTAATGCTTTGCCTGGTCGAATCGGCGGACCAGACATAGTGCCAGATGTTAGCAAATATCAGAGCCTTTCAGACAGCTCGCCTCCGCTAGCAAGTGACGAGGCGCACGATCCAAGACCAGTCACCACGGCTGCGCTGCCACCAGAGTCGCAAGAGGACATGACGGAGCCCGGTGGCGTAGAACTCACTCCCGGTTTGTAGCAAGCATTGCTCAACAACAATGTCAAGACGTCCGTGTTCAACTCGTCTGACAATGACGAGCCGCTCTCGACACCGGCAAGTCTCGCTCCGCATCATTGGCACCTTTGAGAATGACATTACCCGGCGTACGGCGTCTGTTTTGGGCGTGACTCGGTAGTGCGCGACAGACCGTGCACGAGCGGAGGCCGAGCACCCAAAGCCAGATCCATATCAGAGACATCGCACCAGACCCTCCGTGTAACCGACATGGGCCACTGGCCACGGCTCGCGGTGTCCTGCACAGAATGCACAGCACTGCCAAGACCATCGAAAGCAAGCCAGCCAGCCGCGCAGTCTGATCGCGATGCTGCCATTCTCGACCATGCGCAGCAAGTCCCTCAGGGACTCGACCGTACGCTATGTATTGAGGAGCAAGTCAGCTCTGACTCAGACACGGCTCTTATGCGCTTAGGAGGTGATTGTGAACAGCACCACCGCGAGCAGCAGTCCGGAATTTTACCAAGACCGACCGGGACATCGGCATTGGTCTTACGGCCTCCGAAGAGCAAGGCCTTTCCGTTGCACTCGCGCCGACACTCTACTACGTCTGCCGTATGGCGCTCCAGTGGGTCGAGGCGCAGATACTACTATCACGATCGTCAGGCATCCATTCACTACGTTTGGGAGGCCAAATCTACAGGAGGATGCAACCCGCGCTGGCCGCAAGCATGCAGCGATGTCCGACGCAGGTTTGGCTCTGCAACCTATATGCCTACGCCACTTACGCCCCTCAGAGAATTCCTCCCTTTTACCACACCCTCGCGTTGGAGTTGACAGGAGTGGCCCCTGCGGTTCGAGAACTCATGCATAGCTATCTCAGCTCTTGTTACCCATTTCACAAGCGCAGCCGTGATCCTCTATCTAACGCTGTCAGGCGTGCTATCGCCATCCCGTCTCACCAGCACAAGTCCAACGCTACCCCTTCAAAAGCCCATCCTCCTCATTTCCCCCCCCACCTCCTCGCCCCTGACAACTTTAATCGTCTTCCTCTGGCCCTCCTCACCCACGCCCAGCCCATCAAATGCCGTTCCGGACATGATTGCCCACATACTCTTCTCTGTTTCACGCGCGCCGCACCCGGCCTTGTCCGCTAACGAGGCGCGAAGGACTGCACTCAGACTTTGCGGCGATGGCATCGGTGTCAAGGGCACGCGCTCCGTCGAGATAGCGATCCGAGCGCGTAGGAGCCTGTACGGCGTACGTCAGTAAATCATCTCCCGTCATTGCATGGACATCATGGACGCACCCAAGTGCTCGCTCTGCACGCTTCTCACCCCTCACCCCTCCGTCTTCACTGTGCCTTTCCGCACCAGAATCCAGCAAACCCAGGAAGAACTCGACACCCTCCGTCAGCATCAAGTCCTCGCACGCTGCCTCCACCCCGGCCCTCTCGTCCCCATCTCCGATCCCCGTCCACCGACTCGCGTTCACGGGCTCCGGACCATGTATCCTCATAATCCTGACTCCAGCCACAAGCACAAAGAGCAAGCAGGCTAGACTGGTCGCTGGTAGAGACCGTAGAAGCCGAAGCTGGGCGTCGTGAGTGGCGACGGCCCGATCCCTGCTTGGACGGCCTTGCTCGAACTCGCGCGCACGCTCCTTTGTATCCTCGGGACTCTGGCCCAGGCCAGACGTGACAGGCCCGGCGAGTACCGCGGCCGCCGCGCCGGCGTCCCGCAGACGGTACAGCAGCAACGCACCGGCCCGGAAGACGCCCTCCCATCTCCCTTCCAACCAACCCAGCTCGCTATTCTTGCCGCCTGCCACAATGCCCGGCCACCGCTCGCTCAGCTCCTGGAGGACAGCTTGCCTCTTGTACAGCTCATCCAGCCCCGCGAAAGTCTTGAGCGGGAGATCAGGGAACAGATCCGCGCTCCGGGCTGGACAGGCGGCCGAGGCGCGGATCTGCCTCACCAGGCTTCCTTCGTGGCACGCGAGGAGAGCGCGGAGTGGAGGCGAGGCGAGCCGGAGGCGGAGGAGCGTGGCGGGGTGGTAGGGTGTGAGGGTGTAGTGGAGGACGAGGAGCCAGAGTTCCGGTGGGAGGTGGCTGGTAGGCATGGCTCTGCGTGTGAGTATGGCTGTGAGAGAGGATGGAGACAGGATGGAGGAAGGGAGAGTGAGGGGAGAGGAAGATGGGAAGGAGGGACCTTGATGGTAGGCTACCCTGATGGCTGGCTTGCTGCAGCTTATAATCCAGGCGCGCCCGGCTGCGCGTCGGTCAGCGAAAGTATTCCACAGGCAGGTACAATGACTGATCATGATCATGCTGTCCGAGCGTGCAAGTCGTGAGCCTTGCACGGTTGGTGTATGTGTCGTGCTGACACATTAAGCGGGATGAGTAATCGGGTGTGCATTGGAAGGAAGCTGGGCAGGATACGGGCGGCTTCGTGGACCAGCGCAACCTGGAGCTGTCGAAGTCGATGCTCGAGCAGTGTCGCACGCTACGCCGAGTATGCCATTGCTAGGCCCGAGGCGCTTGATACGGATGTCTTCGTATGTACACTCCTCACGAATCCTTCTTGGGCCAGCACGTCCCACTGTAACGCCTTGACTCCCTCCCCGCGGTCGATGATCAAGGCATACCGCCCGCCATGTGCTTCCGTTGTGCGTGTTGCGCTTAGTCGTCGTAGCCGGATGGTATACTTCGTTGCCCTCGGGGTACTATCGCAAGCCATTAGTCCTTGATGCTTCCCACCGCTTCCTCCTCCACCGCGGTCCTGCTTCTCTCTGACTACTCGCTGGATCCTCTCCTTGTCGTCTTCTTTCATGACGATAGATTGGAGGCGCACTTACCAGGATAAGTCAACGGGATCTGGCTCCGCGGCGGATCGCCGACCAACCTTCGGATGGGCGGTGCGACGACCTACACAGTTCACGGTCAGCATCCAGTCAGAATCCTCTGTGTCCCTCGATATGTCTGTCGCATACCACAATGACGGGCCCGAAGCAGCCGACGACGATACTCCAGAAGATGGCGGGCTTCCTTCTCGCCGCCCAGTGGATGTAGCTGCCGGGCGCGGTCCAGAAGGAGACGGGTGCCATCTTTTACACCTCGTCCAGTATGAGCTTCGCCTGTGATATCGTCGTCGTCGTCGTGATGTCGTAGAACGTGCAGTCCGCAGTCGCTCCGCTCCGCACTGACCTCCGCCCCCAATCCTCCGCAGAGCCGCATGGGCTTGGCGGGTCAATGGCGCAACGTAGCTTCACTCCAAACAATTCACCTCCGCCCAGGACGAGAAGCAGTTCACGTGCTTCTTCATACACGATGCGGTTACGACTTCTCGGCCTGCTCGCAGGCCTGCTGGGCTTCGTCTCGGCGTTATCGGCGCAAGGCAACAAGCTGCTGGTGGTGATTGAGGACGAGGAAGAGAAGGGGAAGTACACGCAGTTCTGGTCGGATCTACAAGGTATCACAATGTCTTCAGCCAGACGGCAGCGGCTACGTGATTGACGAGTGATACAGACCGCGGCTTCCAACTCACCTACCTCTCCCCCAAGGACACCACCCTCTCCCTCTTCCAACACGACGTCCCCGCCTACACCCACCTCCTCCTCCTCCCCACCAAATCCAAAGGCCTGGGCCCCTCCCTCACCCCCCAGCTTATCGTCGAGTTCGTCAACGCCGGCTCCAACGTTCTGCTCGCCCTCTCCTCTACCTCCGGCACCCCCTCGGCCATCACCGCCCTCCTCGCCGAACTCGACATTGCCCTCCCAGCGGAACGCAACAGCCTGGTCGTCGACCACTTCAACCACGACTCCATCTCCGCCCCCGAGACGCACGATGTCCTCCTCCTCCCCTCCGCGGCCGACAAGCCCGGCGTGAAACCCTTCTTCGCCGTCCCCGGCCTCATCGCCTTCCCCCGCGCCGTCGGGCAGGTCCTCGGCGCCTCCTCCCCCCTCCTCGCCTCCATCCTCCAGGCCCCGCGCACCGCCTACTCCTACAACCCCAAGGACGACTCGGGCGAAGCCCTCGACGACCTCTTCGCGACCGGCGCCCAGCTCTCCCTCGCCACCGCCTTCCAAGCCCGCAACTCGGCCCGCTTCACCGTCCTCGGCTCCGCCGAAGCCCTGACCGACGAATGGTTTACCGCCTCCGTGTCCCTGCCCACCAACAGCGTGACCAAGGCCGGGGGCGCGAAGACGCCGACGGCGAACCGCGCCTTCGCGCGCCAGCTCACGGCCTGGGCCTTCAAGGAGGCCGGCGTGCTGCGCGTCGAGGGCATCGCGCACTTTCCCAACGAGCCTCCGACCGGCGCGTACACCTTCGAGCTGAACCCGCCCATCTACCGCATCAAGAACCACGTCTACTACTCCGCCGCCCTGTCCGAGTGGGACGGGACCAGGTGGACGCCCTTCGTCCCGCCCGCGGGCGACGCGGTGCAGCTGGAATTCAGCATGCTGTCGCCCTTCCACCGCTTCAACCTGAACGCGAGCAGCGGGACCCCCACCGCGACGGAGTTCACGGCCGAATTCGACCTGCCGGACCAGCACGGGATTTTCAATTTCATGCTCGAGTACCGCCGGCCGTTCCTCACGGTCGTGGAGGAGAAGCGGACGGTGACGGTGCGGCACTTTGCGCACGACGAGTGGCCGCGGAGTTTTGTGATTACAGGCGCGTACCCGTGGATCAGTGGGATCGGGGTCACGGTCGTGGGGTGGGTGGGGTTCGTCGCGTTGTGGTTGTATAGTAAGCCCGGAAAGCCGCAGAGGGATCTCAAGGTAGGCGGGAAGCGGTGATATGTCCTACGCCCTGTGGGTTGATGGGGGGAATGTGAGAGTATGTCGTAGCGGCTAGATCGTGATGCGGAGTCCTGTGGAAAAGCTTCTTCATCGATGGCTGGGTCACGAGTGCACTCAACGCCGTGAGGGGAGACCCTTTGTGACTCGAGTGTCCCGGTGAAGCACACCCAAAGACGTTTGAGCGGTACGGTGGCACCGTGCACCCAAGCAGCATACCCTGCGAATGACGATGAATGTGCGCTCGGACGAGGCAACCGTGCGCGTGGCCACCATGCCCGCCAAGCGCGACCTGGGGGAAGAGACTGGCATACGCAAACACCGCTTCTACAGCCCCAGTGGGAAGCCGGGGAAGTGGCCTGCAGGATGCCGCCGCCCGTGGGTGGCAGTGGAATGTCCAGGGTCTCCGCAGCGTCCAGAAGACGTGATGGCATGCGTGAAAGTCTGCTAGTACAGCAGCACGCAGTCTCCGTAGTACAGACCGTCAGATATCTACAGTTCGATCGAGTATCGATCCCACCAGCAATGCGAGTACGCTCAGACAGCCCCGACCCCAGTGCATGCAGCCAGCCTTGCGCCCAACAACAGCACCGCCCACACCCCATGCGCCCTCTCCAACCCATCATCCAAATTTCCCCCAACACCCCATCCAGACCCAACCCACCCACCCACCCATCCAATCAGCCAACCGAGCAAGTTACCAAGTCTCGGCAACATACTGCCCCCCGGCCCTCTTCCCCTCCCAAAACCCCGCCGCGGTCGCCGCATCCAAACCCCCCTTGTCCATCGCGACATCAATCAGCGCGCTCTCCACCCCCTCCCCCATTCCCTTCGTACTCCCACACACAAAGATCCGCCCGTCCGGGGAATTAATCACGAACCAGACAATGTCCGCCTGCGCCCGCACCTCGTCCTGCACGTACCGCGCCACCTTCTCCTCCTTCTTGCTCCCCCCCCGCACGACAGCAGGGTGCGCCTCGTCGTCCGTCCCCGCACTCTCCACCTCCTCGTCCGCCTCGTTGACCGGCGGCGCGTGGGAAGCCCGGCTCTGCACCACCTTCTTCATCTCGCCCTCGTGCGCGCCCAGCTCGCCGCGGTAGATCTCGTCCAGCAGGCTATCGCGGATGCCCTGGATCAACCAGATCTTGTTCACGCAATTCGCGTTCTTGAGCCGGTTCAGGATGAAGCCGCGGAAGGGCGCCATTCCCACCCCGGCCCCGATCAGCACCATCGGCCCGTCCGACGCGAATTCGCGGGACAGCGGGTTGGCCATCAGGCCGCGGAACATGGGGACCTGGAGCCGCAGCGCGCGGCCCGCTTCGCCCGGGTGGAGGCAGTAGTTCCCGCTTTCGGCGTCGTGCGCGGCGTCGACCTCGGCGCGGACGAAGCGCGCGGCGAGGCGGGCGAGGAAGCCGGAGCCCACGCCGCTGCGGGGGGAGGCGGCGTAGGCGGGCGTCTCGTGGACGGTGACGGCGAGCTCGATGAGGCGGCGCCCCAAGAGGCCCTCGCGGGCGGAGGAGACGTGCGGGTCGTTGGAGAGGGAGTAGAAGCGCGGCATGAGCTGGTTCAGGAGGCCGCAGAGGGTGTCGAGGGGCGGGTGGGAGGAGGGGAAGGCGTGGAGGAGTTGTTGGAGCGTGATGTGGGGCCCGCTGCGGAGGTCGCAGAAGGCGGCCTGGCCTTGCGCGCTGCAGAGGAAGAGGAGGATCTGCTTCTCGTTCGGCGCGGCGGCGTGATCGGCGAGGAGGCGGAGGAGGGGTTTGGTGGGGGGAATGGAGGAGATGTCGAGGGTCCAGGTCAGGAGTTCGCGGCGGGTCGTGACGAGCTCCCGCGACTCTTCCTCGCCCCAGATTGTCGGCCAGCGGCTGCCGGTTGTGATGAGTCGGACGGGCTTGTCTCGTTGGAAGCGTGGGATGCCGAGTTGAGTCATGATGTCTTCTACCACGGCGGGATCGTTTGGCGGACAGACGCCGACGGCGCCACCGACCTTGAACTCCACGCCAGCCTCGTCCGGGTAGTCGGTCACGTCAAGATCGAAATGGAAGGTCCGCTTCTCAGCGCCAGGCTTGGTCAGCTCTCGTGCACCGTATACCGGGGCATTGAAGATGCTGTATGGCGGGTGGGGCTTCATGTACGTCGGCGGGTAGACGTTGACATCATCCTGGCCGTGCTCGTGCTTCGCCTCATCCGGAAACTTCTCATCGATCGACTGTCGCCGCAGTGTACGGAACGAGATCTTCTGCTCCGGCAGCTCGGTGATGTTCGTGAGCTCCGAGTCCAATGCTAGCGACCCCATCTTCAGGCCAAGGAAGCGGAAGGCGTCGTTGTCCGGAGGCTGCAGGAAGACCCGCGGTGGTTGGCCTCCCGGCGCAGGCAACGCCTCGGCCATGCAGCAGCCATCGCCGCAGCAGTACTTCTGCAGGAACTTGGTGCCCGTCCCACTGCCGAGTAACTTCCTGATGTCCTCGGAAGTCGTGGCGTATGTCGTGCTGGCTCTCCGCTTCTTCGTCTGCTGCGGACTCGATGGCCGGAGATCCTCGATCCGATCGGCGAGCTCCTCCATCTCTTGCGGCGGCGTCAATGGCGTTGATGGCGCGGACGAATCCGTCGAGACATCGGTCGACAGGGCCAAGCTCTCGCCGCTCGATCGCGGGTTCGACATGCTGGCGAACTTCCTCGGTATCCGTGGCGTCATTCTGTTCAGCACGGGTGCGTCGTCGGGCTCTCGGGGTATGGGGTCGTCGGGGTGGCTCGTGGCGCAAGTTGGTATACTCTTATGTCGATGTTGCTGTGTGCCAAAGTGCTGCAGAGAGTGGCGTCGGCCACGGGTCGGCGAGGTATTCATAGTGATTGTTGCGGTGCGATGTGCACTGCGGTCGAGTCTGTCCTGGGGTGTGCGAGGAGTAGGCTGAAGGAGTACTTGCGCTGACTGGTGCGACCGTCTGTGTACTGTGAGACCATTGTAAGTCAATGTCACCGGCTGACAAAAGCACTGTGAGACGGACAGCACGGCACACGTGCCAATCGCTGCCGGCAGCGGCGAGGTGCCGTGTACTGTGGGCGATGTCGTGCTCGGATGATGTGGGCAGCAGGTGGGAGGACTCGCGCTCTGGTGGGACTTACATCGCACGATCTGATTAGGAGATCTAACGTCAGTGGCGCAGCGAGCGATCCGAGTCTCACCGGCCACACTGAAGCAGTGGCGGTAAATGTAGGTGCAAGGTGTATTAGAGGAAATGACGATGGCCGCCCAATCTATCGTGTCTCTGGTCGTGTCGTTGTAATTAGGATGTCGGAGTCGATGAGCACGGAATCGAATGATACTTCGGCTACTGCCGTCCGCACGCCTCGCGACTTCGGAGGTGATGCGGACATCTTCCGCCCTTGGATGGTGTCTCGCGATCCAGACTCCCCTTCCTCTGCAACAGTCGCCGGGGCTTCTTCCCACCACCATTTTCGAGCCTCCTGTGAAGCAATGCCAAGTGAGCATTCGCCATCACCTTGGTAGGCGACGAAGGCGAGCATGACGGGCGGTCCCGTCCATTGAGCCACCTCTGCCAGGATTCGAACAGGGCCACCGGCAGCCGCAAGTATCAACAGCGGCTTGCTCTGATGGACGTACATGTACTGTACTCCAGTGCGACGCTCAGGCTTCACGCGCTGCCTCGAGGCAGGCTTCTGTGTACACCCACCACCGCCAGCCCACACGGAACACTCTATCCTGGACGACGTCGTATCGAGATCGATCAGCGATAAGGCCAGTCGGAATCTCCATGCGATCACAGAAGACCATCCATAGATGTGTCGCCTACAACATGCAGTGCCACTGGCGCGGTCCATTCCGAGGCCTTGCGCTCGTGTGGGGATTGGCCTCAGGGTACTATGTACTCGTTGACCTGGTTTTCCTTACGGCTTCCGTCTTTGCATTTCTCTTGTTTCGCTTCTTCTTATGACGACCCGATCACCTGCGGCGGTCGCTTGAGCAAGATGATGTTCATGACCGGACGCAACGCCGAGGGGACGACCTTAGTAATCGAACGATATCACCGCGGACTCAAGAATGCACATTCTAGGGCTCGATAACGCCTATACCCGGCCCACGTATGGCGAGTGGTGAGCAGCCCGTGAAAAGGCCGGGTTGTTCGAGACGATCACGACGAGACAAGGCTTGGTATGCTAAGACACGAACGGACCGGACTTGAGATGTCGAAGACACCATGACCATGGCCCGAGATCTGTCTGACACAGTGTGGCAAGACGGCACGCCGTGAGTCAATCGGTCTAAGTGAACACGTCCTTTCGTACCGAGAAGAGGTGTTCTCGGGCAAGCCTGAGACACTCCCTCCGAGACAGCGTCCTTCACGCAAAGGCCTTGACGCCTGTACAAAGCGAGCAGCATCCCGCAGGTCATCATGCAGATCTCACACGCAGTCACTACCACACCCAGCACACAGGAACAGCCCGTATTTAGCCTCGCAATCAAGACTGCTGTCCAGCATGTCCCAATACCCAAGGCGCGACCCCGGCTGCAAGAGACTCCACCGCGACGCTTCCCTGGATACCCACCCCGGCTGGCCCGGACCAGCAGATCCTCCGACCGGGACGCCCAAGAACGGCAAGAGGTCGGCCAGGCGACGCGGGATGATGAATGCCCAGCAGCTGGCGACGCCACCCGATACGCAGGAGACGCATACGCCCGCAGTGAACAACGCAAGCGCGCCGCAGTCTCGTGAACACGGCCCAGCAACACCTACGCCTGGTGAATATCTCTTCGCGACAACACCTGTTCTCGAAACACACAGTTCACCAGTATCGAAGAGGACAAAGTACCACGCCGACGCTATCGCGGAGCCAGAGCAATCTGAAACAGACGACGACTGGACCGACACAACCTGGCAAGACACCCCCTCACCCGCCACCAGCCTCCGAGCTTCAAGGACCCCCTCGCTGAACCTCTGGTCTCACCCCTCGAACCCCATGACCCAAAGCGCAGCCCTCTCCTCCTCCCGCGCCTCCCCGGCCCCCAGCCTGCTGGTCCCGGACACGATCCGCGACGACACACCAACCCTCCTCGAGCACCACCACCGCGCCATGGCCCGCCGCAATCACAGCCACAACCACAACACTCCCTTCTCCCCCTCCACCGCCGACTCCAATGACCCCGAGCACACCGACCTCGAGCGCCTGCGCATCCGCCAGGCACGCATGACAGAGACCCTCCACGAATCCACGGCGCTGGTGAACCGGCTCCGCACGCGGGGTGAGCTGCAGGCGATGGAGGTCCTCCGCGAGCGCGCCGTCGCGGCCACGGCGACGCGGGCCCGGGACGCCGCGACGGCGGGGCGCGCGCAGGCGGTGCGGAACGCGGTGGCTGGGGCGCAGGCGGATGCGGTCAGGCAGGCACGGGTTGCGCGACGGCTGCGGGTGGCCTTGATGGTCGTGATGGCGGCCGTGGCGGGGTATGCGATGTGGTGTTTTGTGAATCAGCCGGGGTATCGGTATATCCGGAAGGTGAGGGAGAGGCGGTTCGGGATGTGAGGGAGGTGATTATTAATTGAGGGAGGAGGCTGGGGCGGAGCGTGTACGATACTGGGCAGGTTGAATTGGTCATCGGCGCGGCAACGCATGCACCGGGGAGGGATTTCCGAGGCAATGTTGTAGCTCTCGGAATCGGTTGCTAGCATCTACCTGCTCTTTTCAGCATTCCAGTCGGAATCTGCTACCGCTGGCGCCTGTCATCTGCCCATTACTGAATCGACTTGGCGCAGAGAGCGGTGCCCGTGCTCGCTCGGCAACTTGTTCCCCGCACTCTTTCGGCAGGCACACTCTCACTTCACCTCATTCCGACTCCTCGGCCATCTTTTCTATTCACACCGTGCTTGTCCCTGGCTTTACAAATCACCAATCCGGTGTCAGATCTCCGGCGCATCTGCTGCTTCCGTTACTACCATGGCTGAAGCGTCTATCCCGCCTCCGCCAGAAGACGGCTGGAAGACCAAAGGCGTCCAGGTCATCCCCGTCGACAACCTGGACGGCAACACGCCCCAGACGCCCGGCATGGACCGCCAAGCCGCGGTCAACTTCGCCCGCACGGGCGCCCAGAAGCTGTGGGCCGGGACGGTGCACATCCACCCGGACGCCAAGACGGGCGTGCACCACCACGGCCACCTGGAGTCCGTCATCTACGTCCTCAAGGGCCGCGCGCGCATGCGCTGGGGGGAGAAGCTGGAGTTCACTGCGGAGGCCGGGCCGGGGGATTTCATTTATGTGCCGCCTTATGGTATGTGTGTCGCCTATGCCCGGGTTTAGCTTAGCGGAGCCGTGAGGGGTTGTGTGTGGACCGTCCGATGTGCTGACGGTGTGGGGTGGTAGTGCCGCACCAGGAGATCAACGCGCTGGCGGACGAGAAGCTGGAGTGCGTGCTCATGCGGTCGGATTCGGAAGCCATCGCCGTCAACCTGCCGGACGTCGAGCCAGTCGAGAAGCCGGAGACGGTGCATTGGGTGGATCCGACGCATCCGCATCCGCATGCGCACGAGCACTCGCACTAGACTTGACGTATCGCCATGCTCCGAGCTTCCCCGTCTGAGATCCGGATCCGAGGTATCCGGCTGGTCTGGTGTCGTTCAGTGGTGGCCTTGGGGTACTTCAGGCCCCGTGGATGGTCAGCCAGACTGTGTGTCATCGGCCGACATACTCTGCATGCGCCAACATTCGGCAGCCACCGGGCATTCCCACACGCTGAGACCCTGCTGGAGGCTGGCCAGTAGCACAGCTTACTGCCTGAGACTTTGGGCCACAAGAAGGAGCACCCCATACGTCGGAGACGGTGGCACGCAGCTCATTCTGGCGTCTTTGACAGTCCCTCATCGGCGAGAGTAGGTGGTGTCGGTAGCTACTGCAGCCTGGACTTGGGAGTAGCCAGGGCTGGTAACTACGATGCTGCTGCTCGCGAAGCACTGCGGCCTCCAGGTGACGAGGACGAGCACTGCTTTCTTGCCGCCCAGTGCACCATTTGCCACCTGGGCGACGCAATAGCTTGCGGGCTTTACGGGCTGGTTTGCAAGCTCGGCAGGACTGTTGGCCGTGAAGATAGTGAATGCGAGGCTCTCCACGCATCGACGCAGCCTCACACCGTGGTCATCTCCATAATTCGTGGACGACGAGTGAGGCGGGCTGGAGCCGAGACAGGCAATGCAGTTGCATCTGCAACGGCTGGCTGAACGGCATGCAGTGGCTCGATGGCACGCTCCAGCGGCAAGTATCTTTTGAGCGCACGCTGCTGGCGAAAGGACGAGGCGAGGGTCACATGTCAGCTGGAAGAGTGGCGGATAGGACTCAATGTGCCCCGGGAAGGGTGCGTGATGGGCGCAAGTGAAGCGTGGAACGCTCCTTCCGTTTGCGTCTTGCCAGTGGCGTGGACGGGGACACACGCGGGTCGCTCCGCCATTGATCAGTGCATATAAACCTGGAACTTCGACACAACATCAAGACTGAACTCGACGCGAACAGCACGAGCCGCGCCAACGACATGGCGACCACGACCGACGACGAGGGCAAGGCGGAGAAGACGTTCAACTTCTTCGGCATGGCACGCGAATTGCGGAACGCCATCTACGCCGAGTGCCTGCCAGAACACGCCATCAAGCCACGATGCCTCCCTCCGGGCACCGAGCTTCTCGGGTTCTTCCGCCCGGAGATGCGCCTAGTGTGCAAGCGGCTGAAGCAAGAATACGAAGAGGAAGCCGTCCGTGATGCCGAGCTCGTTGTCGACGTTGCCCTGCGCGGGTGGCGCAATCCCGGCATGCCTGCGAAGCAAGCAGTCACCAGCATGGAGATCCAGCGACTTCCATTCAAATACCTGGCAGGCCTGCGGCGGCTGAAAATTAAGCTCGGGCAGAGCGCTGCTCGCCGTCCTGACTACCTCGATAATCCATCGGACCTCGCTGGTATGTCCCCGGGGCTTCTTGGCTGCTGATCCCGACGTGCTTTAGCTGATCAGTGTAGGGCTGAGAGTTCGCGTAGAGGTGGAGATGTCGAGGCTGCTGACCTTCCTGCCGAGCTCGCCTGCGCTCATTGTGGAGATCACCATTGCAGCCGAAGCACTCCACGACGAAGAAGACGAAGAAGACGTTGAACAGCATGTGGGCTGTGTGCAGCGCCGCGCCTCCTTTGACATTCTGAATCGCGGCTTCGTGGCAACCAAGATCGCAAAGAGCGGTGCGATCACAACCATCCCAATCGAGAAGACTCTTTTCGTGGTCAGCAAGCTGTACAACGTCAGGGCCGATGCCACCGACGACGGCCAACACGCGGAGTCTACGCGCGCCATCTTGGCTTACTCGCCTCTCAATCGCATCATCTACAAAGCGGCCCCTGCGATGGCTGGCCATGCTAGCGGCTGGCATGGGCTGGACCTCGAGGTGGTCGAAGCTGGCGTATTTGACTACGACGCTGCTGTCGAGGAGGCGCAGCTGTCCATCGACGCATCAACTGACGCCTCGGAATCGGACTACGGAGACTACGGTGAAGATCAATATGAGTACCGCCACGATGGTGACTCCCGGAGTGGGATTACGACCACTAGTGATGTTGACTTTGAGAGGTACCACGGCGACGATGCCGAGGACGAGTGACTCCAGCATGAGGGACTCGGGCCAACGCAACGAGCGAGAAGCGGCTCGACCGACTCAGCGGAGCGGGAAGCGGCGCGCTCGGAGAGCGCCTGAATGGGATGCTCCGCTCGCATTGCACGTCCTATGTTTGCGGCGCCATGGTGAGCGAGCCACCACCACTCGTCAGGAGGATGAGTCTAATAGAAGGCGAGCTGCAATACATCATCTCTCAGAGCTCCCAACTCCATGTGTCGCGAACCACACACTCGTCCAGCTACTGTCATACATCGGGACTTGGCTGTAGCATGCAGCCTTGACAGATCGTCGGCGAAAGTGTACTGACACGAAACTGATCACAAACCTACCGTTCGGTCAGGCACGTCTATGGGCGTTGGGCTTCTGCCGCCGTGACCATGGCTCCAGAGCAGAACAAGACACTGGACCGTAATCTCTCGAGTAGTCGCACAGGTGAGCAAGCGGTGCCGCAGTAGGTGCTGCTGAAAGGCAAGGACCCGCTTTTCTCTTCGGCTGCTCTAGCATGGAACCTACATGCACACAAGCCGGAACCGCCGCCTTACTCAAACACGACCCGCAGCTTCTTGTACCACGTGTCATACACCGGCGCCGGCGACTCCTCGGCCTCGACCTCCTCCAGCCCCGTGCGCAGGTCGACGTCCCGTGGGTCGTAGGCCCAGGGGTCCGCGCGCGCGTAGACGCGGTGGCCGAGGTAGATGCACAGGAAGATGGGGATGCTACC
>JAWDJV010000121.1:0-37007 GCA_033119285.1 Teratosphaeriaceae sp. CCFEE 6253 | reverse complement strand
CGTCGTGGAGCAGGACGTGCACCGCGCGCGGAGCGAGACGGACAGCATGCGCGGCTTGGTGCGGGAGGCGGAGGGCGGGGGGTTCTATGGGGGCGGGAAGCGATGACCTGGGATGCACGCGGCTTATGACTGGGAAAACGGGGTTATGAAAATTGGGGTGCTGATTGGGTAGCGGGGGGAGATTGTACATATGTACGATAGCGGGATGCCAATGCGTAGATGGACGGGGGACCGCGAGGCCATGTGTACGGATGGATACCCACACATATCTTCATGTCAGGCGACGTCCTTCGTGGCACACGTTGACCGTCAGTCAGCCCCTTACTCAGGGATGGCTGGTGTCGACATGAGAAGTACACTCTTGACTTGGGAGCCGCACGCTCATCAATTACGGGGCAAATGACCCGGCCATCCACGCCGCAGGCTAGGCTAGGTATACGAACCACTATCACAGCTGAAACTCCCCCTGACATCCCCCGACGCGAACTCGACGATGATATCCTGCACGCTGGCATACGTGCCGCACACCAGGATCACCAGCCCGATGACCAGCACGCCCGCGTTGACGACGGAGAGCCAGACGTTCTTGCGCGTGGCGTTCCAGCGGCCCTCCTTGACGAGGCCGAACCAGAAGAGGGCGGGGAAGTAGAAGGAGAAGCCGGAGATGCTGTGGGAGAGGAGAGGGTCAGCCTGGTGGTTTCGTCCTCGGTCCTGCGGGGGGGAAGGGGTGTGAGACGGGTGGGAAGGAGATGCGGGAGCGGGCTGGAGGATTGGAGGCGAGGAGGAATGCGAGAACTCTTTCTCCGCGGCTCTTCCAGCTCCGCAGAGGCAATGCAGGAGCACGAGGGAGTTCGCAGGGTCCGGACACCGTGCCGCTCGTGATACGAGCGCTGCAACGAGCCCCGTGCCCTCATGCTCAATGAGGGCACGGCGGGCGTACGGTGCGGGAGGGTGTGTGCGCGGTGTATCCAGCATCGGCAACAATGCCGTGGCGGGAGACTTACAACAGCGACGAGATCAACCCCAGCAGCGCACTGAAGAACGGGATCGCCTCCGCGATAACCCAGGAGAGCACCGTGATGACGGCGATGAGCCCGCACCACACCAACCCTACACAGACAGTCAGCCATAGAATCCCACCATCCCAGAGAACACGCCCACACTCACAACCCGCCTTCGAGTTCACCTCCCGGATCGGCGACTTGACAAATGCGCGATCAATCACGAACCGCGCCACGACCGTTGAATTAATCGCCCCCGAGATAAAGATGACCGGCAGCGCAATCCCAAACGCGACCCGGCTGACCGTCGGCCCCGCGCTCAGCAGCGCAGGGGACTGCACCCCGCTGCCCACGAACGCGTACACGACCGCGCCGACGACGGTGTAGATGAGGATCTCGATCAGCCCGAGGGCCCAGATGCTCTTGACGTAGTCGCGTGGCGTGTGCAGCTCGGCCATGAAGGAGAACTGGCAGACGGCGAAGCTGTAGGCGAAGCAGATGTTGGTCGTGGCGAGAAAAGCCTGGTAGAAGGTTGTCGTAGGCGGGGGCCAGAGGGACCAGTCGACGGCGCTGAGGCCGCCGGCAGTAGAGGAGGAGGCCTGGATGCCGGTCGCGACCATGGTGATGAGGATGGCGGCGAGGATGGAGACGAAGTCGATGTAGCCCAATATCGCCACGTCGTGGAAGGTGGGCGGCAGGGCGAGGACGAAGAGGATGATAGCGCTGATGATGCCCCAGACCAGCGCGCAGGTGCCCGGGGAGCCGACGATGTTGATCCAGGCGATCGTGCCCGTGAGCGTGTGACTGCCGACCAGCAGGACGAGGAACAGCACGAACATGACGGCCGTGAGCCAGTACCCCGCGCGGCCCCAGATGAGGCCGACGGCGTCGGCGTAGGAGCGGATGTAGGGGTGCTTGAGGAAGACCTGGCCGACGATGTAGCTGGTGTAGATGGCGATCAGGCCGAGGCCGACAGTCATCAGCACGCCCGCGACCATGCCGAGGGTGGCGAAGGCGGCGGGGATGGAGAGGGAGCCGAGGGCGATGGCCTCGACGATCAGGCAGATGGTCAGGCGCACCCAGCCCAGGCGGCGGTAGCGCTGCTCGCCTTCGCGCAAGGTCGGGGCGCGCTCGAGGTCGAGGGCGGCGGGGGGGAGGGTGGCGGGCGGCTTGAAGGAGGCGGAGGAGGAGGGGGAGGCCATCTCGTGGGAGGGCGCGGGGGATTTGGTGGACGGCATCGTCGCGGTGTTCTTGTGGTGGACCGGAAGGGGAGCGTGTGGTGCAAGAGTAGGCAGAGGGAGGATGGACTTACTCTATAGCGCACCACACTCACGAGGGGCGAAGGTGCGGGCAGAAGACGCCCGGGTCCGTCGGGAGAGCGCAGAGATTAACGCCGCACCGCTGTCGCCAGTGGGAAGCATTGCGGTACACATCACTACCGCATCCGAGGGTCCAGTGGGGACGGCGAGGTGGAGCCCGCGCGTCGGCCCTCGCCCGGCGTGACGCTTCGACGGGCTTCTGCGCGGCTGTGCTTTGGGATAGGCATGTCTGGTGGCAGGTGATTGATCCACTGTGGGTGTGTTGGTATCGCGGGACGAGATAAGGTGCCTGGCTGTCCAGTGTGGCGGGTCCCATATCGTGCTGACATCTCGTAGCACATGCGTCAAATTTCGTGGTGTGTGGGTGTGTGTATGTATGGGTGCATCCGCCGGCTCGTTGCGGAGGCGAACCTTGTTGTGACCTCATCGTTGACGAGAGAGGATGCACAAGTCCAGGTGTCGCGGGACCCGGAGACCATCGAGGGGTTGCAATTCTCAGTGACCCACACAGCCATGCCAACTCGACTCGCCATCGTCCTCGCTTTCCACCGCGAGCGGAGAAGGCGGGAGTCTGCCGTAAGGGCCTGAACAGGTGCACAAGCTTCCGCAGCGCCGCATCGCGAAAGCGCTGCGACACTGCGACACGGCACCCTCAAGCTCGCCGACCCGTAGTGGCGAGGGGTCTGCAGTCATCAAGCCTTCGTCATGTCGAATCGGTCGTGCAGATTCGTGCTGCAGGTCGCCCACGCTCTCTTAGGGCTGTCCGGCTCTTTGTCCCGAACGGCTGCTATTCTCGGACTCGGCAACGGGACTCCCGCGCTAGTCCATGTGGTCGCATCGTGGAACGGGGTTTTGTCATCCGTGTTTCGCCTTCCTCTCCACGCGGCAGCAACCCAGACACCAGGCCTCTCAGTCACTACAGCTGGTGAGGATAGACATGACATAGCGGCCATGAACGGACGGCGGGCGGCATGCTGATGCGCTGGGGCGTGAATACGGAGACCCTTTGTCCGACGCCGGCTCACGCGCCACCAATCGCTCCTTAAACGACACACTCCGCTTACGAGCGTTCATCCCCCGAGGCTGCCGTCGACTCGATAGCACGAAACATCATGGCGCCCTCGCGAGCCGCGCCCGGCGCGCACATGACCACCACCACCCTCGCCGTCGCGGGCATGACCTGCGGCTCCTGCACCTCCGCCGTGGAAGCGGGGCTGACCGGCGTGGACGGCGTGGGCAGTGTGTCCGTGAGCTTGGTCATGGAGCGCGCGGTTGTCATGCACGATGCGGAGAGAATCAGTGCGCAGCAGCTGGCGGAAATGGTGGAGGATCGGGGGTTTGACGCCGAGGTGTTGAGCTCCGATGCGCCGGTGATGGACACGGTCGTCCTGGATGAGATGGAGGAAGTAGAGGATGGAGAGTACTTACTGAGTACGGGCTTGACGGCGACCACGCTACACGTCGGTGGCATGACGTGCGGTGCCTGCACGTCTGCCGTCGAGGGCGCATTCAAGGATGTACCGGGGATCAAGAGCTTCAGCATCTCGCTGCTATCCGAGCGAGGCGTGATCGAGCACGACGCGAGTATCATATCACCCGAGACGCTGGCGGAAACGATCGAAGACACCGGATTCGATGCTGAGGTCCTGGAGACGAAGGCCGTCGAACCCATCGCCAGCAGGCCCCGGAGCAGACGGAAAGCAGAGCGCAGCAACTTTGTCACGACCACCGTTGCGATCGGGGGCATGACCTGCGGAGCCTGCACCTCGGCTGTCGAGGGCGGCTTCAAAGACGTGGAAGGGCTGGCCCAATTCCACATCAGTCTGCTCGCGGAACGTGCAATCATTGTACACGACCCCGCGAAGCTCTCCACAGCGCAGATCATCGAAATCATCGAGGACCGCGGCTTCGATGCGACCCTGGTGTCCAGCCAAGCAGAAGGCGTGCAAGCCTCCACCGCCAACGCCAGCGTCCAGCTCAAGATCTACGGCCTCCCGAGCCCGGAAGCCGCCGCAAACCTCCAACTGACCCTCCAAAACATGCCCGGGATTCTATCAGCTACGATAAACTTCGCCACCACCCGCGCGGCCCTCACGCACACCCCCTCCGCCCTCGGCCTCCGCGCCATCGTCGAGGCCGTCGAGGGCGTAGGCTACAACGCCCTCGTCGCCGACAGCGACGACAACAACGCGCAGCTCGAGTCCCTGGCCAAGACGCGCGAGATCCAGGACTGGTCGCGCGCCTTCAAGACGAGCCTCGCCTTCGCCATCCCCGTCTTCTGCATTAGCATGCTCATCCCCATGTTCCTCCCCTTCATCGACATCGGCTCCTACTCCTACGCCGGCATCTGGCTCGGCGACGTGCTCTGCCTCGCGCTGACCATCCCCGTGCAATTCGGCATCGGCGCGCGCTTCTACCGCTCCGCGTGGAAGAGCCTGCGCCACGGCGCCCCCACCATGGACGTCCTGGTCGTGCTGGGCACGAGCGCGGCCTTCTTCTTCAGCGTCGCGGCCATGCTCGTCAGCTTCCTCACGCCGCCGCACTCGCGGCCCGCGACGACGTTCGATACGAGTACGATGTTGATTACGTTTATCTTGTTGGGGCGGTGGTTGGAGAACCGGGCCAAGGGGCAGACGAGTAAGGCGCTGAGCCGGTTGATGAGTCTCGCGCCGAGCACGGCGACGATCTACGCGGATCCCATCGCGGCGGCGAAGGCGGCGGAAGCATGGGATGGGCGGGAGAAAGGTGGCGGGAAGGGTCCGACGGCCGGCGACGCAGTCATGGCCGGAGGTCTGGAAGAGAAGACCGTCCCGACCGAGCTGATCGAGGTCAACGACATCGTCCTCCTGAAACCCGGCGACAAGATCCCCGCCGACGGCACCGTGACGCGCGGCGCCTCGCACGTCGACGAGTCCCTCGTCACCGGCGAAGCGATGCCCCTGCTCAAAACCCCCGGCAGCACCCTCATGGCGGGCACCGTCAACGGCGCCGGGCGCGTCGACTTCCGCGTCACGCGCGCCGGGCGGGACACGCAGCTCGCGCAGATCGTGCGGCTCGTGCAGGCGGCGCAGACGAGCCGGGCGCCGATCCAGCGGATGGCGGATGTGGTGGCTGGGTACTTCGTCCCCGTCATCATCACGCTGGGGATCGGGACGTTCGTCGCGTGGATGGTGCTGAGCCATCTGATCCCGCGGGCGCGGCTGCCGGCCGTCTTCCTGAAGGAGGCGAGTGGGGGCACGCTAATGGTGTGCGTGAAGCTGTGCATCGCGGTGATTGTGTTTGCGTGCCCCTGCGCGCTGGGGCTGGCGACACCGACGGCGGTCATGGTCGGCACGGGGGTGGGCGCCGAGCAGGGGATCCTGGTCAAGGGCGGCGCGACGCTGGAGACGGCGACGAAGATCCGGCATGTGGTGCTGGATAAGACGGGGACGCTGACGATGGGGAAGATGAGCGTCAGTGGGGCGGAGATGGCGGGGGGGTGGAAGAAGGAGGTCATGTTGTGGTGGAGCATTGTGGGGTTGGCGGAGGGGGGCAGCGAGCACCCGATTGCCAGGGCTATCCATGCGGGCGCTAAAGGGAAGCTGGGGTTGGCGGTTGATGGGACGATGGAGGGGAGTGTGGGCGACTTCAAGGCGATTGTGGGCAAGGGCTTGGAGGCGACTGTTGAGCCTGGCGGTGGCTTGGGGCGACAGCGGTATCGGGCCGTCATCGGCAATGCGTCCCTGCTGCGCAGTCACGGGATCCCAATGCCGAGCACGCCGGAGGACGAGTACGACGAGCTCTCGCGCCGCAACAGCCGCACCCTCACCGCTTCCACACGCGGCTCCAGCTCCAAAGGCGAATCGGCCGGCATCACGACCATCCACGCGGCCATCGACGGCGCCTACGCCGGCTCCGTCGCCCTGTCCGACACCCTCAAGCCCTCGGCGCGCGCCTGCGTGGCCGCGCTGCACAGCATGGGCATCGCCACCTCCCTCGTCACCGGCGACCAGGCCGCCACGGCGCAGCACGTCGCGCACCTCGTCGGCATCGCCCCCGCCCACGTGCACGCCGGCGTGCTGCCCTCGGGCAAGCAGGACATCGTCGAGGGGCTGCAAGCGGAAGGCCAGATCGTCGCCATGGTCGGCGACGGCATCAACGACTCCCCCGCCCTCGCCACCGCGGACGTCGGCATCTCCCTGGCGAGCGGGACGGACGTCGCGATGGAGGCCGCGGATATCGTGCTCATGAAGCCGGATCAGCTGATGGACATCCCGGCCTCGCTGCACCTGTCCCGGACCATCTTCCGCCGGATCAAGTACAACCTGCTGCTCAGCTGCGTGTACAATGCCGTGGGCCTGCCGATCGCGATGGGCTTCTTCCTGCCGTGGGGCGTGACGCTGCCGCCGCTGGCGGCGGGGGCGGCGATGGCGTGTTCCAGCGTCACAGTCGTGGTGAGCTCGCTGTTGCTGAGGACTTGGAGGCGGCCGGCGTGGATGGTGGAGGGGCAGGAGGAGGAGATCGTGAGGCAGGGGAGGAAGGGGTATGGGCGGGGCGTGTGGTCGCGCATCGCTGGGGTTGTGGATCTGGTGACGGGGAAGAAGAGGAGGTCGGGGGAGAGGGACCGGGGCGCTTATGTGCCGCTGGACAACTACGAGGCGGTTTGAGCGAGTTTGCGTCGTCACGCATCTATCGGTGTGAGCGGTCTGGCGCTGGTGGTCATCGCTTGGTTTTACTGATCTGATACCCTTTGTGCGGATTTGTGCGCAGTGCTGTACATTTGCTGTGTCCGTGTCTTATATCTCTTCACATAGCGGCTGGTGATCGTCATTCGTATCAGGAAGGTGCAGCGTGAAGCGTTCCGCTGGTGCGAGCTCGGCAGAGCAACGTTCATGCTCACTATCGGCTACACGACTACACTTCATCATGCACTCAATAACTGTCGACCACTCATTCAACATCTGCTCCTCTGTCGCCCAAGCAAGACCGCGTTCGCCAAGAGATCATACACTGCCGAGTATATCTCTAATCCTTTGTCCGAACAGACGTGGAGCCCGCGAGGATCAGGTCGATACTACGTCGCACAGCCATGGCATCAGCGACCAGCACGGGAGGCCACGCCGCACCGGACTGGTCCAACATCCCAGCACCCAAGGATGACGGAGCCTGCGACCACCTGACCGGCATCTCCTTCCCCTCAGTCCCCCTCCCCACCACATCAGGCGACTCCGTCGACCTCTCTACGCTCTCCGGCCTGAACATCCTCTTCATCTACCCCCGCACCGGCGCACCCGGCGAGAATGTCCCCGCCGAATGGGACGCGATTCCCGGTGCCCGCGGCTGCACGCCCCAGGCCTGCTCGTTCCGCGACGCCTCCGACGAGTTCGCCACGCAGGGCGTCGAGCGGATCTTCGGGTGCAGTACGCAGGACACGGCGTACCAGAAGGAACTAAGGGAACGGGTGCGCCTGCCGTACGAACTGCTGAGCGACGAGAAGTTGGAGTTGACCCAGGCGCTGAAGCTGCCGACGCATGAGTGGCAAGGGAAGACGCTGATCAAGCGGATGGCTCTGGCTGTTGAGAGTGGGAAGATCTTGAAAGCTTGGTATCCGGTCTTCCCTCCAGATCAAAATGCCGGCGAGGTGCTGGGGTGGTTGAAGGGAGGCAGGAAGTGAACGAGGAACTCAAAGGCTGGCATCGAGGCCTGCGCCATTCCGGCTCGACTTACAAGTTGATAAAGTGCAGCTGAGTTCGTGAGGTACATGCGTCCGAGGTCGCCACCGGATCTGAGATGCCTAAGAACTCTCTCCCCCTAATCACAGCCGATACCTGAACTCCTTGTTGTCCCGATCCGTCATGTCCGCGAACTCGACATCCTTCGTATGCCCCAGCGCGCCCTCTTGCACCAGTCCGTCCCTCCGCTTGTTCTCCCTGCCGTAATACAAGACCAGCACGATCGTCACGCACGCCGCGAACGCACAGGTCACGATGATGGTGATCTTGGCCGGGATGTAGTCGGGCGCGGACTTGGGGGTGAAGGAGAGCGGGCCGATGATGTTGCCGAGGCAGAAGGACATGAGGAGGATGGCGTTCATGGTGACCTGGAAGAAGACACTGTCAGTGGATGGCCGCCAGTACTTGCATCGATCTCTGCGTACCTTCTTGGTGTGTCCGGCGTAGTTGGCCGCTACCCAGCTGTAATTCAGCGGCAATGTCGAGCCGATAGCGTTCGTCAAGTAGTTCCCGATCAGCTTGCCCGCTTTGTTATCCGTCGGCAAGAACGCCATCAGTGCTCCGCCAAGCATCCCAGGAATGAGCAGGAGCACGATCTGGAGCCCGCGCTGGTTGAATCGCCCCGCCAAGTATGTCGCCGAGAGGATGGCGACGATGGAGACGCAGCCCGACGGGATCTGCAGGAGCGCGGTGGTCTTGGAGTTGTACCCGAAGCCCTTGATGAGCGTGGCCTGGAACGAACTGACGGCGCCATTCGGGACGTTGGACGAGATGACGATCAGGCTGAGCAGCCAGGTTTGCGGGTCCCTGACGCATTCCAGCACCTGGCTCCACTTGAACTGCTTGTTCTCGATCCCCGTCATGTTCTCCCGCAGCCGCTCGATGGCCCACACCTTCTCCTCGTGCGTCAGGCGGCTCTTCATCGGGTTGTCGGGCAGCAGCAGAAAGGTCAAGATCCCGACCATCACCGTCACCAGGCCGACGACGAGGAACATGATCTGCCAGCTCGTAAAGGTGTTGCTGTCGTAGTGCTGGAAGCCGAACGAGATGAGGGAGCCGAAGATCGTGCCGGTGCCGGTGCCCAGGTACCAGATCCCGACCCGCGGGGGCTGCTCGTGGCGTTTGTACCACATGCTCGTGATCAGGATGAGGCTGGGCGCGACCGCGCTCTCGAACACTCCCAGGAGGACTCGGGTCGTGACGAGGGCGCCGTAGTTCTTGCACGCGCTCGTGACGGCCACGATCGTGCCCCAGAGCCCGACCATAGTCCCCAGGTACTTCGCGGTAGGATAGTGTTGCATCCCCCAGCCATGCGGGAACTCGAAAGCGAGGTAGGTCACGTAGAAGATCAGCGCGAGGTTGCTGAACTGCGCCTTGGTGATGTTCGCATCATCCTGCAGGCCCATGACGTTGGCGTAGTTGATGAGGGTCTTGTCGAGGTACTGCAGGCAGTAGCAGCACCACATCAGCGGCATGATCATCCAGTCGATCTTGCGCACGAGCCGCTTCTCGTCCTCCCGGGTCATGGGCCGCACATCTCCCTGGGAGCGCAGGAAGTCGAGGGCGACGTCGGCATTGCGGACATCTTTGACTTCGCCCACGATGGGTTCCGGGTCGGCGTTGCGGTCCGGGGAGGCTTCGACGTCCAGGCCGTGCTTCTCTTTGCCGGAGTCGAGAGACATCGTGGCGGTGTCTTTAGGAGGACAACGGGGACTTCTGAGCTGGCTTGCTGCAACGGATTGGGATAGGAGAGGAAGTGTACAGTAAGGTGAGAGAGAATATGAGAGACTTCCACGAGCCACCTACATTCCCACCGCATGCCAGACACCCAATGACATACCCTCTAGCCAAGCGACAACGATACCTCCTACGTAGTGTGACTGGCGGCGAGCAGAGCAGCCTTATCGCCGCCGATGCATACCAAGGCGGGCAGGCCATGCTGTCGATAGGCGCATACGCCTGCTAGGTCCCGATTGCAGTATACGTGAGATCGCTGCGGAGAGTCGTCGGCGGGGGACTGCACGATATGCGATTGGGATTGCTCAAAGGGGAAGCTGTGAAGTCGAGGGCAGGGGTTGTGGTGCGGCTCCGCGGCGGAGAACTCCCGATGACGGCGTTGCGATGCCGCGCGGGATCGCGGAGGCGGGCCGCTGCCAAGAGATATCTTGAATGCGTGGCCATCGAACGATACATGTGTGTGTGCGCAGAGTCGAGGGCTGCGCTGCCCGAGGGCCACAGACTGCAAACAATGGCTGGGTATGCTCCACCAGAGGACTACCACGTCAGGTCCATGAGTCCAGACGAAATTGTAGATCGGGGTATATAGCTCTCTCTCCACCGTCATCACACATCGCCCATCCAGATCATTCGCTTCATAGATCGAGCCGTCTAGTCCTCCTTGCGGACACAATCCGCTCAAGCCTCTCAGAGCGCAGATCGTGAAAGCCGAGGGCCCGCGACCCCCACCACCCCCTCCGCGCTCCGCACAAGGCGAGATTTCAATCACCGCCCACTAGCCCTCCAAGACCCATCAGCCACGACCCCAAACTTGACCCCGCCCCTCAACCCCCTCACCCTCCTTACATTCCCTCCCCCGCCCTCCTCCAGCCACCCCCGCAGATTGCGGCACTGGCTCGCGTCCAGCTCGACCAACCCCCCGCACCCCTCGACCACACTCTCGATCCCGTGGCCCGTGACCCTCACGCACCCCCGGACGCTCAGGTACCGCAGCTCGAGCAAATGCAGCGCGACGCAGCGCAGCGAGTTATCGCTCACCGCGCTGCCGCAGAAGGCCATGTTCAGCTGCCTGAGCTTCGGGAGTCCCAGCGCCAGGACCTCGGTCGCGGTGTCCGAGAGCGCGCAGCAGAAGCTCAGGTCCAGCGTGCGCAGCGCGCGGCAGCCGGCCACGATGCCCACGATCGCCGCGTCGGAGAGGTAGGTGCAGTCGGCGAGGATGAGGGTGTGGAGGCTGGGGAAGCGGAAGGGCGACCAAGCGGCGAAGCCCGCGTCGGAGATGGAGGTGCAGCGGGTGAGGTCGAGGCTGGTGAGGCGGGCGGCGGCGTGGTGCGCGAGGTGCAGCATGCTGCGGTCCTGGATGTGCTTGCAGTAGCTGAGGGTGAGCTTGCGGAGCCGGGGCGCGCCGATGATGGTCCCCGGCACGGGATGTGACTGCTCGGGCTGGGAGGGCGAGCGCAGCGTCTGGCCGCGCTTGCCGGGCGGGTGGCGTTTGCCGTTCATCGGTGGTTGTGAGGCATTCGCTGCAGGCGGTGCGTTGGGCGGCTTGTCCGGGACAACCCAGCCCACTACCCTCGCGAGCAGGTTGTCCCCGACTTTGCGGCAATTGCTCAGATCGATCTCCTCCAGCCCCTTCGCTCGCTCTACCAGACCCAGCACCGCTGGCCCGGAGACATCCCAGACGGACTTCATGCGCCATACCCTCGCGCTCTCTCCACAGGCCTCAGCCAAGGCCACGAATCCGGTGTCACCCACGTGGAAGCAATCGCTCATGTTCACGACCCTCGGCATCCTGCGCCCAATGAACGGCACGATGACATTCTTCAGGACGTCATCCGTGATCCGGCGATTCAGCGGAGCGAGATTGAGCGTGTGCAGCAAATCCGGCGACGTGGTCAGGAGGTCGAACCAATGCGCGGACACAGCGCGGAGGCGGAGGAGATCCAGCAGGTCGAGGTGCGCGAGGATCGAGACGAGGAGGGCATCCGGGAGCCGGCCTTGGCCGGTATTGGAGCTCGAGGGCAGACGGGCGAGGCTGGGCCGGCGGGTGGCGGTGGGCGAGACGCTGAGGCGGCGCACGGGACTGCTAGGGGAGGTGACCGGGGAGAGTCTGGCGCCCCCAGTGGGCTTCAGCGGGGAGGAGGCGAGGAGGCGGAGCGAGCTCGGCGGGCTGGGCGTGCGGGAGAGTTCGCTCAGCGGGCTCGAGGGTCCTGGTCCTCCCTCCGCGGGCGAGACCGGCGGCGCGAGGCTGGACCGGCGGCTCTTGGCGCGCATGTTGTCCAGGTCGCGGTTGAAGAAGGGGTCGGGATCGACGGGCTCCATCTGGCTGGTCGGGGTCGTGGGCCCGTCGTCCAGAGGCGGCTCCTCGAACGTGACTTTCGGCAGACTCTTCCGCCACGCGCCCGGCTCCTCGTCCTCTTCCATGGCCGTCTCCGAGCCATCTGCACCCCGCCCGCCCAGCGAGCCCGTCGCAGACACGTCGGCAGCGTCGGCCATGACGACATCCACGTCCTTTCCGCTCTCCCCCTGATCCCTCTCCCCTTTCCTCGCCGCCATCCGCCGTTTCGCCTCCTCCTCAACCTGCATCCGCAAGTCAGGCGAGCACTGCGACCACAGCTCATCCAGCGTCGCGCCGCTGATCAGCAGACACTCCACCGTCCCCACACTCCTGACCGTCGCCGTCCGGCGAGGCGCGAGAGCCAGACTCGTGACCTCGCCAAAGTACTGCCCGACTTTTAATCTAGCTCGGACGCGCGGCTGCTGCCCCTTGTCCGCCACCAACGCTTCCGCCCTCGTCGAATTGGTGCCGCCCTCCGCAAGCAGGACCTCCACCTCCCCGCTCAAGATGAAGTACACGTCCCGCCCCACGCTCTCCTGCTGCAGGATCTCCGTGAACGGCGCAAAGGACACGGGCTGCGCGTTGACGCCCAGGAAATGCAGGATCTCGTTTGGCAGGCCGGCGAACAGCGGCAGCTCCTTCAGCAGGCTGCGCACGGTCAACGGCGGCTCGCCGGAGGCCACCGCTTCCGCGATCCCGGACGCCTGAAGCGGGCTGGGGGATTTGCGGCGCTTGTTCGCCAGCGCCTCGCCGTGGGCCAGCGTGCCCGCGTCGCCCATCTCGACCTCGCCGGCCATCCAGTCGCGGGAGCGTTTCCGCGGGGCGGGCACCGGGCGCGGGAGGATCCCGCTGGCGGCATCGTCGGTGTCACCCAGGGGCAGCCCGCCACGCTCCTGCTTCTTCCGCTCCAGGATGCTCAGCCGCTCAAGCGCTTCCTCGCGGATCGCGCGCTCCACGTCGGGATACTGCGGGAGCTCCTTGGCCAGGTCCTCGCGGTCCAGCCGCACGACCAAGCTCCGCGAGCTCGCGACGATACTCGCCGTCCGCGGCCGCCCCATCAAGATCCCAATCTCCCCGAAGAACGCGCCCGGCTTCAGCTCCGCATAAGTGCTCTCCCCGTCCCGGCTCGTCACGCGCACGCTGCCGCGCACCAGCCAGTACATGGCCCGCGCATCCTCGCCCTCGCGGATGATCTCCGCGGCGGGCTGGTAGATGCTAGGCCGCAGGGAGCGGCCGATGGAGAGGAGGAAGCTCTCGGGGGCGGTGGCGAAGAGGGGGAAGGCCTTGAGGCGGTCGAGGAGCTCGAGGGGGAGGTTCGCGATGGTGGAGGAGGCGAGCGGGGAGGAGCGGAGGGGGCGCGAGGGGTTGAGGGGCGCGTCGTAGGTGCGCAGGAGGTTCGGGGCGGCAGGCGTGTGGGGTTGGGCGGTCGTGCGGGCGGCGTGGCGGCGCATGGTGGGGCTCTGCTGGGGTTGGTTTGGGGGGCTGGAAGATGAGGGAAGGGGCGATGCTCCGGGATCAAGGACGGTCGGGAGGCTCGCAAGCGGGACAGGATGAGGGCTGTTTCGTCAATGGCGGGGACGGTTTCGGACGCGATTGCGAGCGGTGTGCAACGGCCAGCACCGTCATGCGGCTCGATCTGCAACGTCCCGATGCTGCCGCCGCCGCTGCTCTGACACGTTCATGAAGGTCGTCGTCCTCGCCTGTATGCTGTCTTGAGAGGGCCGCCAAGCTTCGGCTCGTGGAGAAGCGGGCGGTGCGGTGGTGTTGCCGTCTCGTCTGGTCGGAGCGATCGCCGTGCGCGCTGTTGTCCCCCGGGCTATGCCAGCATCCACACGCAGGCTATCGTTCAAGATTCAGCATCCGGTGCGGGAGATGCCAAGACCACGTGTCCGTTCGCCCACAATGCCTTGAACGATCGCCGTAAGGATGTGGTCGCGGTAAAGGAAGAGGTGCACGTCAGGCTCAGGCTCCCAGCACGCGGGCGGCGAAGAGCAGCTCACAGGGCTCACATGTCATCGAGCCAGCTCCCAAACAACATGAACCGACCGACGGCCCCACCACGCGGAAACGCTAGATCTGCGTTAGAAGCTTTCCCGAAGGGGCTAGTGGCGTGCTTAGCAAGCGGCTTGACGACAGCCAATCGATGTCCATCATCGGCGATCGATTTAGATGGAGCCTTCAACGGGCGCTGACGGAGATGGTCGTCCTCCGTTCATCACCAACCCCGACGTGCACCTCAGTAGTAGTGATACTGATGCGGAGGACAATTTGCCTCGCACCTCCACTGCCAGCGAGGGCTACATGTACTGGTGCTGATACATGTCCGATGGACTCACAGAACTCCCGCCGTCGTCCCGCTCCATCCCGCGTGCTTGGCTCCGGTGAGCTCATAGGGCATCAGAACTCTAGTATCGTGCACATATATGTACTGTACATATAAGGCACGGGTCGTACAAACCACAGGTAGGCCTATACATCCATATCCAGTCCCACGTACCCAAGATCCAACCCCTCCATCATGGCCCCCAAAGTCCTCATCGTGCTCAGCAGCCACGAAAAGCTGGGCGACACGGGCAAGAAGACCGGATGGTAAGCCACTCAATCCCCCCCCGAAGCAACAATCACACTACACCACGTCCCTGTACTCGAGCCAATCCAATCCAGGTACCTCCCCGAATTCGCCCACCCCTACTACAAGCTCGCGGGCAAGGCGGACCTCACTATCGCCTCGCCCAAGGGCGGCGCGGCCCCGCTGGACGAGTCCTCGGTCCAGATGTTCACCGACGCCGAGTCCGTCAAGTTCCTCCAGGAGCAGGAGGCACTGTGGACGAACACGGAGAAACTCAGTACTTTCCTCGGTAGAGCCGGGGAGTTTGACGCGGTGTTCTACGTGGGCGGGCACGGACGTAGGTGGTAGTGTGGCGAAGCATCTCGAAGACAGTGGAGGCTGATTGATCCGCAGCGATGTTCGATCTGGCCGTCGACGCGGACTCGCAGCAGCTGATCAAGGAATTCTACGAGGCGGGCAAGATCGTGAGAACAACCTTCCTGATCACCACATCCCCCGCCATCTCGACTAACGCCTCTCGCCCCTCATGTAGGTCTCAGCAGTCTGCCACGGCCCCATCGTCCTCGGCGACGTCAAGTTGACCGACGGCTCCTTCCTCGTGAACGGCCTGACAGCGACCGGCTTCACGAACGCCGAAGAGGACCAAGTCGGCCTATCCAGCGTCATGCCCGTCCTCCTCGAGACGAAATTAAAGGACAACGGGGCGCGGTTCGAGCAGGCGGAACCCTGGGCGCCGTTCGTGGTGAATGGCGGGGAAGGGGGGAGGGTGATCACGGGCCAGAACCCGGCGAGCGCGGGGCCGATTGGGGACGCGCTGTTGGCTGCGCTGGGGGCTTGAGGGACTCTGCCGGGTTGGAGAGGAGTCTTTACTTGGATGCCACGAGGCGCGGACCCATACCGGTGGTATCCCGGTTGACGGGAGCAGGACTCAAAGATGGGTAGACGAGGGCGCGGTAAGTGATGGCGTGTCCACTAGTTCGATAAATGTTTGGTTGCATCTGATAGACACCGCGATGCCACGACACAAGCGCCTTCACCTAGACGGATGCGACTTCTCGTTGAACGGACGGCCCCGACATACCGCTCGAAGAGTCTCCGCCTCGTTCCCCCGTCATCCGCAGCCGATCCATCATCGGACCAGAGACCCCACAGCGTCGGCGACTCGTCCTCCCCCCGTCCCAACCTACCCCTTCATCTCCACAGGCCAAACATCCGATAAACAACTGCCCTGATCCCTCACCACCCGCCCAGCCTTCCCGGCCCGAACGATGATGTGCGTCGTGGCGTGCGCAGGATCAGGTACGTCTGGAGCCTGCGGATCGCGCTTTTCGCCGTTGCCGACGCCGTGGGCGTGGGTCCACGGTGCTGTCGGCCAGGAACAGCGTCGAGGATGCTGTCGCGGTGGAAGGCTTCGAAGGGGTAGTTGACGCGGCTTCACGAAGTCGATGGCACTTGTGTGATCCACGGCGATGACGTTGCTGGGGATCGTGAAGCGGCCGTTGATGAGGACGGACGTGCTGGGCGGGCTGAGTCGAGCTCGCGGCGATCCCGCGTACGCAGGAGCGATTTCGATCCCTTCCAGGAGTTCCTGCGCACAAGAACTGCCTGCTGTGGAGGGATTTGCAGCGAGCGCCAATGTCTAGACGTCATCCGTTCAGCAGATCTTCGGACCAGACGAGTGACCTGCCACGAGCCGGGTTGCTGTACCTTTTCTTGCTCGTCCACTGGGTGGCCAGATGGCAGGGCTGCTCCTCGTCGCCGGCGCTGTTCGCCGGCGACACCTTGTCGGTCTGGATGGGGAGCTTGTGAGGAATTGAGCTCGTTGCACGCCTGCTGCTAGACTGGTATTCGATGTCCTCGTCGCCTGGATCTCTTGGGTGCGGAGCGGAGTTCTTCGAAGGCATGCTACGAGTTGGTCGGCTACTACGAGCTGGTCGGCCGCAAGAGTGGAAAACGGGATCGCGCCATCACGATGTGCGAGCGTATCAGACACATAGGGTATCAGTCGTGCACGGCGGTGCTGCTCAGGGCGACGACACCGCCGGCCGATGTAGATCCGTGTGTGACATTGGCTGTTCTGCTCAGGAGATGCGGACGAGAGCGGCCTCGTCGTCCCCACCGAACCCCCGTCCACCGGCGGTGCTTGGGGAGGCAATGAAGCCTCTGAGGCTAGGCCTTCGATGATCGCTGCCATGGCCGGTCATACCCCGGGGCAGGCGATGATGGCTGGACCGAGATGCCACATAAGCGCGGTGCCTTGGGGGTTCATCATCATCACCATCCAACGTCGAGTGCGGTGCCGTGGCCTCTGACGTCGGAGGGATGCCTCGGAGCTCACCACGTGGTCTTGGCGATCGGGCGATCTGTTGACGCTCATCGTGACTCCGGTGGGTTGCCATTGGAAGGAATGGAAGGGGTGCAGTCGAGGGGGGGCCAGAGGAGTGGAGGCGCCAGGCGTGTGATAAGGCATCCGGTCGGCCCGAAGGCTCCGACCCGCGTCGACTGAGTCGTCGAGATTAGGGCTCCCGGCGTCGCGGGTGTGCCACGAAGCGCGACGACGGACCTCGCTCCATCACATCATCACCCAGGCTTTGGGGCGCATCCAGTCATGTGTGAAGTGCGCGGGCTCTCGAACCTCCTCCAGACGCGAGCTCTGCGCAAGGAGGCGGCGAACAGCCCTACCGTTCACGCACCGCGCCCCGGGGCCTGGCGAAGCATCGTCGGCCGCGGTCATCTTGCTTCGACATCAATGAGCCTCGTCCGTTTCGGCCTCCCATGCCCGATACGCGCCATGCGAGGCCACGTGCCACGCGCATATTGCGGCGGATTGCGACCAATGGGATGCCCGCCTCCTGCCTCCCCATGCCGCCACCGCCGTGCTTTAGACTCCTTCTCCCGCCCGTTTCCACGCATCTGCAATCTATCTGAACCCAATTCCATCCGCGACAGCGACAGAGGCGCCCCTCGGACGCCGGGAGCACCGCCAATACACGAGATAGCTACCTGGGAAGCTTGATGAAGGCTGGAGGACTCGACGTCGCCCCGTCAAGGCCATCGCGCCTATGCCAGCGCATCGGCACCGCCGACACCCCAGCCTTGCGCGTGGGGGTCGCAATCGACGCCACTGCCCCCCGCGGGCGCGAGCTACTGCACGCACGCGCTGGGCCCGTCACACATCCTCCTCGGGAGGTTTGCGCAGAAGCAGCCAGTGCGAATGGCGCACCACGCGAAACACCTTGATCCCCCGTGCCCAGTCGCCTTGCTGCAGGCGGAGGTTGGGGAGGAGTGCTGTGCCGCATGGCTGCATCGCTGCTCGCATGTCATCTGGCAAGGTGCAGCCTGTTGCGCGCTGTGAAGGAGGTTCATCTTTCCCTCGTCTCCTTCGTCCTGGTGGCAGATTCTAGCGCGTTTTCTGGGACATCATTTCACGGCAGACGTTGGAGGTATGGAAGTCCCCACATCATTGTCGTTCGGCTTCTTGCCTTTCCCTGACACGCACATCGGGAGCAACCTGGCGGCCGTGGAGGAAGAGCACCTCAACAGCAAGCCCGACCACGAGCCCCCGTACGAGCTGGACGCGAGCGGCGACGCCCGAGACCCGAACGCTGGGGACGCCGAGCCGGCCCGCAAACGCTCGCGCTTCACCTACTGCTGTGCACCATGCGGCAAGTCGTACACGGAGAAGCGGGCGCTGGCCCGGCACAAGCACACCGAGTTGCACGCCCGGCGCTTCGGCCTGGCGCGGCCGGTGAAGCACGCCTGCGCGCATCCGCAGTGCCCGAAGACCTTCAGCCGGGACCACGACCGCCTGCGCCACGAGGCGGAGATGCACAAGGGCCGCAAGCGGCAGGCTGGATCTGGACCGGCCGTGTTGCGGGAACTGTGTGCTGCGCCGAAGGATGACTCGAAGACGCCTTCTGTCTATTGCAGGCAGGACCAGAGCTTCGTCATTGAAGATGATGCCACTATGTCATCCCTAAATGGGTGGGACCTCCTGGCGCCGCAATTGGAGGTGTATCCGGGTCCAGCGAATTGGAGCGGCTATGCCGAGTACGCCCAAGAACCTCAGATATTCGCTCCGGCCCCGATTGCGTCTCCCGAGACTGCCCCAGTGCACGGAATACATCTTGGGTCCAACTCAGAGACCCCTGAAGCCAGTCTTAGCAAGGCTAAATACAGGCAAAGCCAAAGCTGGCTCGACACAGACACGGATACCGAAGACGAGCTCGACTTCGACAGCACCATGGTCCCACGACCGGACACGCAACTCAGCATCAAGACCTCCAAGTCCAGTGCATATGACTCGGCCATCGATCTCTCGGAAGACCAACCCCACGAGCCCAAACGACCCTCGATCACCACCTTTGACTACCGCACCCAGAGCCATGACGATAATGCCGCACCGTCACCCAGCCAACCTGCGGATGACGAACGCCAATGCACGCCGAGCCCTCACCCCCCCCCAGCTCCCAAAGCAAGCATCATCCAACGGAGCGGGAAGACCACCATCCTCCCCGCCCCCACGCCCACCCTCTGCGCCTTCTGCGACCGGCCCTTCCCCGGCGACGAAGGGAACCTGATGGCGCACCTCCGCGAGCACCTCGAGGCCCTGCGCGGGGACCAGCCGCACACGTGCCGCGCCTGCCACATCGGCTTCGTGCACAAGGCCGACCTCGAGCGGCACCGGCACAAGGCCGAGACGCTCGCGCACTGCGGCTTCTACTTCGAGCACCGCCGGCCCTGCCGCGGCCATCATCCGCCGGCGGCCGATGGGCCCGCGGACGTCGCGCTCTCGGACCGCGACAGCTTTCTGCTGTGTGACCGGCTGCGGCACTGGGAGATGTGGCAGTGAGTCCCCATCCCCCCCCCCACAACACCACGGATGGAACCGTGACCCCCCCCCCCCCCCCGCTGACACATCTCCGCGTGGCCATAGACTCCGCGCCTACATCGCCCAGATCAACGACCTCGCCGCCGCGCGGCGGTGCCCCGACAGCGAGACGCGCACCTGCTACTCCATCGAGGCCCTCAAGCCCTCGCGCGAGTCCATCTCCAGCTACGCCGTCAGCGTCAACACGCACGGCTCCGCGCCCTGCGACACGCCCGTGGGGGGGCAGCTGGATATCGGGGGGTTGAGGCACAGGATGCAGATGCTGTCGCTGCGGAAGGGGGGCGCGGCGGCGGCGGCGGCGGCGGTGGCGACGCGGGGGCTGCACTCGTCACCCTCCTTGGCGAGGGGGGTGGGGCGTGGGGCTGAGGGGGTTGGTGGTGGTGGTGGTGGTGGTGGTGTCGCTGCTGCTGCTGCGGGAGGTCGGCCGCCACCGGTGAAGGTGCTGGGGATCCTGGGCCGGGATGTGGCTGCGGTTCTGGGGCATCGGAGCCCGCTTTATCGGCGGGCGGTGGCGACGTAGAGGCGGTCTTGCTGTTGACTTGGCCGGACCGGAATGCACATGAACTGACTGCGTCGGCCGATGCGGCTCTGACTAGAAGGGTACACATCTAATCTTGCCTTCGTATCGAGGCAGGCAACACGGGTCACAGGACGGAGGCGAAGGGATGCAGGAGTTGGTCACGACCATCGTCACGCAGCAACATGATCGGCCGAGAGGAAGCGCTGGTTGGGCCGAAGAGCGCGTAGTCCTCTGCCAGCCAATGCCAGGCTGCATGCCTGACTTTGGCCGGTCGACCCGGAGGACCTACCGGGGTTGCCGCAGGGAGAACGAGCGCGAGAGATGACTTCAAGGACACAGTCTCCGTATTGAGAAAGCGCTGCTCCAACTTCCACTTTCTCCTCACTACCAACCCCATTCTGCGTCTACACCTCCCCCTCTATGACGGCGGCAGGGTGTCGAAGGTGGTAGCAATCTCCTTCTCCCACTTCATCTTGTCCTTGCCGTAGATCTCGGCGCCAACGTCGAAGCCGCGGCCCTCCTTCAGCAGCCCCGTGCGGACGACGATGGTGTCCGGGCCCATGACCTCCTGGTGGTGGTAGATGTGCGTGGTGCACTTCGGGCAGTAGTAGCAATTGACCGAGTTGCCGCTGTCGCCCGTGTACTTGTAGTTGCTCGGCTCGCCGCCCTTGGTGATCTTGAGCACGGACTTGGGCACGATCTGGTTGGGGTCGGGGCGGTCAGCTCGACGCCCACGGGAATGCACTGGCTGCGGGACCTGCCTGGTTCATGGTGAAGGCGCCGCCGCCGAGGACCTTGCAGGTGTCGCAATGGCACCTGTGTCCGTGTCAGATGACCCTAGTCGCCGGACTTCACTCTCGTCTGCTTCTCACAGGATGTGCTTGCTCTGGTCCGCCTCCAGCTTCGCCTCCTGCAGGTGACTGTCAGCCCCCACTCCCGGACAGTCGGAAGCCGCATGATCTCCGTACCCACTCGTGGTGGCCGCAATGGCACTTTCCTTGGTAGGTCGTCATGTTGAACTGGAATTGATGCCTGGTTGGTCGATGTAGTGTATTGCTGTTGGTATCGGGGTTGCGTCTGAGTCGCAGGAGGAAGGAACGCGAGGGGCAGGGGACAATTATATGGAATAGGCCCCACTATGCCGGCGGGGAGATCGTTCAACTTATGGGCGGAGCGTAGCGAGAGCTCGGATGGGCACAGGGCAATCCAGGGCCAATGGTAGCACCTCGCCGTGGCCTTACACGCACTGCCCAAACGAAGCTTACGCCCGAGTTACGGATTCCGCGGCAATCGTTCGTCCCCCTCGGTTCGAAGGAAACGCAGCCCGCTTGCTGCCATACTAAGCGTGTTGTGAGTCTAGACAATCATTCCAAATTGTGGTCATACTAGCTTACCTGTGGGAGTCGACGTGGGGCTCCTCGAGGAGGGGTACGAGGAGGATGATGACGTCGCTTCGACCTTCCGCAACATGGGCCAAGAGGTGTACGACTCCAGGCGCTTCTGTAGGACTGCACATGCTCTGCGCTTTACCTCACTTCAACACTTCGCCGTTGGTAGGCAGAGATCTCAGCTCAGATGAGTTGGACGTTCAAACAGTCCTCTCGCTGTAGCCGCACTTACGGTTAGCAGGTGGTGTACTTTGTGTCTGCCGCATCTGTGTATCCGCTCCAGCAGACGAAAAGGCCGGGCTCGCTGGTCCTTACCAGGTTCCAACCCGCCTGCTAGATGTGGTGTCCGTCGCAATTTCATACTCGTTGTGGGATACGGGCTCGTGCCGTAGTTGCTCAATGCCCAGAAACGACGGCATACGGGAGCATCATAACGAACGAGGTGATGTGATGTTGCCGAATTGCGATTGCTCTGCAACTGAAGGAAGCAGGAAGAGATGAAGTGGATTGATGTAGTCTCCGAATGACGTTCGCCTGTCGACTGATTAATGATCGGATGAGGTCAGCGCGATAACATCGAGATATCATAGTCGTCGGGATGTCAGGGAAGCACCAGCGAGCCAGTCGTCCACCAGCAAGATGTGGGAGGAGCCGATCTTGTGCAGTGGGCCGAACGCTCAGGTGAGAAGCTACCCAGACGCCTTCTTCGTTATTACACCTAGCCGCCATCAGCGATGCTCCCGAGATGCAAGCGTACAGTTCAGGCGCACCTCACTTAAGCTCATGTTTGCTCGGACGATCACACTTCTTGATGCACTCAGACAGAGCAGCGACCATGCCGGTCTGGATACTGGTACCAAAAGACGACCGTGCAGCAGGCACAATGTTTGCTATCATGCTGACGATGCACATGGCAAACGCATCGCTGCGAGACCGGCAGAGGTGGTGGGGATTCACGCTCATCGAACAGAGTGGTCAACGGGCACTCCGTCATTTCCTTCACGAGCTTGTTCTCCTGTGGTCGCGTGGTCTGTCGAGCCCGTCGAGTCCCGGCGTTCGACTTTAGACGGGCTACTGATGTGCCCGCCGCGATGGCATGCCGAACAACAGCAACCCTCGTCTTCCACAGGCTGCAATCCCACAAGACTAGCCGCGGGCTTGCAAGCGACCACAGAGTACAGCATCTGGGCCGAATTGTCGCCATGCCGTCTTTGTTAGAGTAGCCGAGTTGAGACGATCTGTACCTGACACTCTCGCTGCAGGAGTTATTGACACGCCACCTTCTCCAAGCCATGTGGGAGCGATCGTGACAATGACCGAGTCGACAAGCTCTGGCATGCCCAACAGCGTGGCGATGATCGTAGCGCCGCCCTCGATCATCACACTTTCGATACCTCGTTGCTTGAGGGTCTGGAGGATGATCGGCCAGGACATGGCTGGTGTGGCCGCTGTTCCCGATGCATCCTTGCGGTCGTCAGCGATGTACAAGCGCTCGCAAAACGCGCCATCGACATCGTTGGCGTCCTTCGCGGACTTCAGATGCAGCAGCCACGGTGTCTTGCCACCACCCTGGGCTGCAAGGGAGGCTACCTTCGACCGGCTCACGTCCCAACGCTTCTTCGGATCAACGATGACGGGGCGTGGCTGCGACTCGAGCGTCGAATCTAGGTAGCGACAGTTCAGGCTTGGGTCGTCTGGTATCGCGGTGCCCACGCCGACAAGAATGGCATCGTGGTGCAGACGGAGGTAGTGGGTCATGCTCTTGGTCTCGGCACCTGACAAGGTGGTGCGCACGCCGGGCGAGAGCGAGATCATGCCGTCCAGCGAGGACGCGTAGGTCAAGGTGACAAACGGTATGTCTCTATGATCACTTGCCGTTGCATTGCTGCTGAATGCTTCGTTGTGCCGCCCAGAACGGGGAAGGTAAGGCTCGAGGAAAGCCAGGTCCGATCCTGGCAGCTCTCCGACTTCAGGCATGACTCCATCAACCGCTGGTACCGTGGTGGTAGTGACTGCGTCGCGTGGTAAGCCGGGCCGCGTACATTTCTGCCTTGACGTTCTAGAATATGTTGCTGTCAACCTTGGAAGACCGCCAAGGGCACGTTGTCGACGTTCGGGCCGACCGGAACGGCCCTTCCCGGCACGGTCCGGGTCCAGCAGTCTTGGCGCCACAGCTGTTCTACTCCTCCTCGCCAACAAACGTCCCGTGTCTAACGGTCATACCACGCGCTCGTACCTCGTAGACTGTAACACTACATATCGGCAGCACGTGACTGTGAAACGCTGGAGATTCTCTGGAACCTGCTTCGTGGCCGTGAGACGCACGCGACATCATCACGCCGGCCACGCGCACCTATCCAATGCTGTGCACCGCGCTATGTGTCTGGCATTCATTGGACGACAGGTGGCAAAGTCGAAGCTGATCTCAATTAGACAGCCGTTCCATACGCCAGTCTTACTACTACAGCACTGTGCTGACATTCGCTGGCAGAAGTCGCATTGGAGACTGTTCCTGCAGTAGCGCTTCCCTCGGATCCGACTGGCTCAACCCTGGAGAGCTTGCGCTGCATGCGCTGCCATCATCCTACTGAGCCTCACCTTGCTTTGAGCAGGATCCGCATGCCCGATACTGGACGGCAGAGTCAGCTATCAGCCATCCCAGGAGCTACGGGGCCTCGGGCGCGGGCTCCACGTGCTCCCAGTTGCGCACCACGCTCATGCTGTGGACTTGCCAAGGAATAGTGGTCATTCAGCAGCACAGCGACAGCAAGCACATGCCCTTCCTTGCGGTATAGGCTCTTGAGGACGGCAATGCTTGCTCGCCGTCCAATCGCAACCGAATTCGTACTCCCTGGCCAAGGCCACGAGCGTGTCAGATGGCCCCTTGCCTCGATTGCTATGCCAGACAAGCCATGGGCCGTATGGGTCAGGGTCCTCACAGCCTTGGAAGGAGGCCAAGCGCGCATCGAGGGCGCTGCTTTACAATTCTCACGCTGCGGTAAGACGAGTGATGGGCATAAGTAAGGTCTACACCGCTCTCCTCGCTCCTCACATCAGCCTCTTCCACGTTTCAGATCTGTTGGCCCTGCCACGCGTCAAGATGATCGATCTTTCCTATGCCGTCGCACTCCTGATCGCTTCATGCGCCGCACAGTCGAGCTTCTCTCCTGCGCGTCTGCCATCCTTGCCCTTGGCGATCCGCAGTCCTTACCTATCCACCTGGCAGGCAGCGGGCAGCGATGGTGGCAATGGAGGCTACCTTGCCGGCCAGTGGCCAACGTTCTGGTCCGGAGCTGTGACGGGCTGGACCGGGCTCATTAGAGTCAACGATACAGTGTACACATGTGAGCACACGAACATTGGGCCTCGACAACACTCTTGACGTTGAAGCTGATCATCACCTCAGGGATGGGCAAGCCCAAGCCAATGCCTACAGCCGCGGCCCAGACCTCGTTCTCGTACACTTCTACCAGAAGCGTGTTCACTTTCCAGGCAGGTCCAGTGGAACTGATCGTCACTTTCCTCAGCCCTGTGACGCCGGACGATCTGCTTCGGCAGAGCATGCCGGTCACGTACCTTAGCATGCAGGTACAGTCAGCTGATGGGAAGGAACATGATGTTCAGCTCTACACCGATATATCTGCAGGCGGGCTGCCCTGATCCTGCGTCGTCTCACAGCAGGGCTAACTTTTGACGCAGAATGGACGAGCGGAGATCGGGCACAGATTGCGCAGTGGGACTACGGAGTGACAGGGCTGCAGTCCTCGGCTGTTGGCGAACGCGCAGGAGCCGCAGAGCCTCATTGGCGTCTCTACGGCGGCTCAGACTGGCGTCGAAGGAGATCGAACCCCACGACAGCGCCTAGTGCATCCTCGCCGGCAAGCACCACCTCGAAGACGACCGTATCGCAACCCTACGGTGCCTCCAAGTCGTCAAGCTCAACGCCATCCGCAAGCAGCAGCGGCGCGTTGAGTTCATCGTCGAGCGTGACCACCGCTAGCGTTTCACCCACTGCCACAAGCACAGCATCGGCCGGTGGCGTTGCTTATCACAAAATGTGGAGGCAGCTTCAACAGGAGTTCACGGAGGAGAGCCAGCAGGCATCCTGGGGGTACTGGTACTACGCAGTATGTCCTCATGAACCTGGTGTTACCTCGAGTGCTCTCGCAAGAGCTTCGCTGACCGTGAGAGAGACCCAGGATGTTGAGGGTCTCACCCATCAATCAGGGCCCGACACCTCTGTGCGCGGCCAGTTCACAACCCACGGCGTGTTGAACAATACCGAAGACACGAGGTTCCGGGCAATCAACGACGACTACCCAGTCTTTGCCTACGCCGTCGACCTAGGCTCCGTGGGATCCGAAAGCGTGGAGTCCGTCTTCACGATAAATCTGGCACAGGGAAATGCTGTCCAATTCAACGGAGCGAACGGAGTGCAGCCGCTCCCAAGCTACTGGACCTCCTCCTACTCCGACGATCTGTCCGCCCTCTCCTTCTTCTACAACGATTACGATCATGTATCGGGCATGTGCACAGATCTCGACAATCGGATCGCGACGGACTCCAAGGCTGTGAGCGATGACTACCTGACGCTGACGTCCCTCGCAACCCGACAGGCGTTCAACGCCATCACGGTGGTCGGCGACAGTTCTGAATCGTTCGTTTTCCTCAAAGAAATCTCCTCGAACGGCGATATGCAGACGGTTCGTCTTGTCGGTACCTGACCACCCGTGCGACCACGCTGACGCAGGCAAAGGTCGACGTCATCTTCCCAGCGACGCCCATCTTTCTCTACACAAATCCGACCCTACTGAAGCTGCTGCTCGACCCCATCTTCATCTACACCGCCGCCGGCCACTTCACCCAAGGCGCCAACGCCCTGCACGACCTGGGCAAATTCCCCAACGGGACGGCCGCGGGCGACGAGTCCCAACCCGTGGAGGAGTGCGGCAACATGCTCATCATGACGCTGGCGTACGTGCAGCGCTCCGGCGACACGGCCTACCTAGACCCGGCGAAGTACGACATCCTGAAGCAGTGGGCCGAATTCCTGGTCGCGGACTCCCTCATCCCGGCCAACCAGATCTTCACCGATGACTTCGCGGGCGCGCTGGCGAACCAGACGAACCTGGCGCTGAAGGGCATGGTGGGTATCCAGGCCTTTGCCATGATCGCCAACATGACGGGCCACGCCGCGGATGGCGCCAACTTCTCATCCATCGCGACCGAGTATATCGCTCAGTGGCAGACGCTGGGCATTGCGCACGAGGCCAGTCCGCCGCACGCGACGCTGACGTACGGCATGAACGAGACGCACGGCTTGCTGTACAATCTCTACGCCGATGCACTCCTGGAGACGCGGCTCGTGCCGCGGGACGTGTACCGGATGCAGAGCGAGTTCTACCCGACGGTGGCGGACAAGTACGGCGTCCCGCTCGATACGCGGCACGATTACACGAAGAACGACTGGGAGATGTGCGTCCCCGCTCCCCATCTCCTCCATAGCCTACCGCCGTTCTGCTTGCTGACCGGTGGGTAGATTCTGCGCTGCAATAGCAGAGCCTAGTACCAGGGACATGTTCATCTCGGATATAGCTACCTGGATCAACAGCACGCCGAGTAATGGCCCGGTCACGGATCTGTACGACGCCGAGACGGGAGACTGGGCGGTGGGCACGACGCGCTTCCTCGATCGGCCGGTCGTCGGGGGATGGTTCGCTCTGCTGGCACTCCATCAGACTGGGATTCCGGACACCTGACAGGCAAGTGAGCGAGGGGTTGAGATCGACGTGATATGCATAGCGTTGATCTGCTTTAGGGTGCGTGTGCTTTCGCTCTCGGTTGTAGCGTCCCTGGAAGGTTGTAGTAGAGCTGCATGAGACACGATGAGGGCCGAGATCTGTGCGGACGGCAATCTCCACCAAGGGCGAGTTTAGCGACGAGGGAAGATCGCGGCCATCGATACGAGGTCGGCGAGCGTCCATAGAACTACCTGGCCTTGCCTGATCAGGCAAGCCAACAATGACTTTGCCGACCAGGAAGCATGCCCTGCAGGCTGCTGCTCAGGGCGAATGCGTTCGTGACGTAGTCAATCACTGCGCGGCGTCGTTGGGGTGCGTCTCGGTGGAGTGCTGGATCTCGTCTCAGACATGTCCATGGAGTGGCCAGGCAACGATCGAAACCTTCCTCCCCAGTGCGGTCCGTCCCATTGGTCCCTACAACCTCGGCCCGCGGTGGCCGGCCCCCGCGCTCCTCCCACACCCACCTCGCTTCACGTCGCATCCACATTCGTCTTGGCGACCTGTCGACTGAGCAGTGCAGCGCGCTGGGCGACGAAGCTGCTTGCGGTCGCGACACAGCCGGAAAGGACGGGCGGACCTGCCCGCACGGCCTTGCCATCGTCCCGGGGCTGCGGGCCTACCGATGGGACGGGACAGCTGCAAGCCTGCACGCCACCCACGCTCCACCACGACATGGGTGCGACACCCAGCACGCAGGAGCGCAGATCCCTCGATACATGCATGTGTCCCCCCCAACATGGGATGTGCGGAGCAAGGCCGCGCACCTCGTCCAGCACGACCTCCAGCACCGCAAGCGGCCGACGACCCCGTCCAATCTCCGCTTTCGTCATTTCGCCGTCGGCGACGGCGAGGTGACACCGGCTGCCGCCTTCCGTGACACAGATCGTCGCTAACATTGACCCCAGCGGGTGGATCGGCAACGACGCAAGCAGTCGAGCACTCGCGTTTGAGACATGTGTCGCAGGGGCTCCTCTTGCGCCATTGCCTGCTAGCTCGCCCAATCGCCGGCTCGGCATCCAACCTGTCTCCTCCCGAGCCGCGATGCCGATGGGGACCGGCTGGCCACGCCGCCGCCATGGGTGGGGATCCCGGGTGCTGGAAAGTGGGGTGGATCGACAGGCTGCAGTCGCCGGGCCCTGTCATCAGGCCTGCTAGGCCAGGTCCGTCATGCGCTCGTTCCTTCGCGGTGGGACTCGTGGCGCGCGGGTGATTTGGAATGCGCGGCGTGACGGTGCTTGCTGGCCGGAAGATGGGCTGCGATGGCACGAAGCCGGCCGTCATCACCTATGGAATGTGGACGGAGATCTCAAGGGCCTCGAGACCGCAGTACTAACATGACGGGTGCAGGCACGGGTGCGGGCGGGAGTGTGTCGCCGTCGAAGGCTACTATTTGTGTGATGTCAACCACGACACGTACCTGGAGCTACGCCGCCTCATCGACTTGGCACTCTGCCGTGGGCAGCATGAGCGCCACGATCCCGGCCCGATCGTTCAGAGGATTGCCCGGTACCCGGATTCAGCATTGTGTCAGACCATGGCCCTGGGTACGCGATCGACCAAGATCCCCGTCTGCGCGGCGAAGGCCCAGGCCTACGGGCGCCATCTGACGTCTCCCCCAACGCTCGCAAGCACCACACTATCCAGCAGTAGTCTCCTCCCGCAACTGTCGGCCCGCACTTAGTCAACGCCTCTAGCATGCCACCATCGCCGGCTCCTCCTCCGCCCGCCTGTAGCGCCCCTGCATCGCGATCCTATGGAGTCGATCATCTGGAGACGGCGAGATGTCGCAAGATGCTGGTGTCCTGCCAGGCCCGCTTCTCGCTTACCCCTACCCACCCCAGTGCCTCTCCCCATCGTAACGGCCACACTAAACTGCCCCTCTAGATGCACCTGCAAGCCATGCCAGACGCCAGACAGGCGCCTCACTCATCGAGCCTATCTCGATCCGGCCACGGCCTGCGATGCAGCGTGCCATTTGCGGCCCAGTATATCGAATTGATGTCTCCTGGGACCAGCAGCGCGCGGCGTATATCGAAACGTCTGGTCCCGCCATTCTGGTTCGGCTACGATGTTGTGCTGCGTCCGCTGGGTCTGATCTTCGTCCTGCATCCAGCTTGTCGGTTCTGCTGGGACTATGCATGTTGATCTGCCTGCTCGCCGATCCCAAGATCAATGGCTGCGTCGTATGGAGGCTACGAGAGTGCCACTCCGGTCGTTGCACTCTCCGAGCATGTCGTTGCCGGGGACCGGTCGAAGAAGGCGACACAGTCACGACAGCTGCTCTCCTGTACCAAGTGTCGCGAACGCAAGGTCAAGGTCAGTGTGGTCCGATCGGTCGATATCCAACCCAACCTTTGATCTGACAACGACGACAGTGCGACCGGATCAAGCCGTGCTCGGCTTGCAGTGCCCGCGGCCACCCCAAGGACTGCGATTTCGTCGTGGGCGAGGGGAACGACTACAGCCCCATCCAACAGTCGTACGAGATTCGCAAGCTTCGCATCGAGAATCTGCAGTTGAAGGAGCGATTACGAGCCGCGAGTCTTCCACACTCAGCCGACGAGGACGAAGATGGCGAGACGTCCGAGGGTAAGGGGACGAAGGCCAGCCGGGCTGCTGCCCGTCAACGACGCTTCAAGACGTCCGACTGGCACGACAACCTCTACTTCGGAACACCGGGCCTCGCAAACATCATCCACGACGTGGGTGAACGACGAAATGTTGGCTTGCAGCACTTGCTGACCCTGTCAACAGTTCGCCAACCTCCAAATGGGCAGCCACTCCTTGACACATACCATCCCGCGACATCGTCAAACCCACGGCCTGGCCCGCGAGATGTACGCGCCCGAGCAATCCATGCACCCGTTCCCCGTCTTCGCCAACTGGACCGGCGAGGACGTCTTCACCGCCCTGGTCGCCACCCTGCCCGACCGCGACCGCTTGTTCGCCATCCTCGAGGACTTTGAGCGGCGCGCGCCCTCGTGCTCGTTCCCGCACACCCCGGACGAGGTCACGAAGCTGGAGATCGAGCGCTTCCTCGCGGACGCCGGGGCCAACGCGGAGAAGTACCCGGACATGCTGGCGCTGATCTTCGTGACGCTCGCCACGGGCCTGCAGATGGGCGAGTACGACCGCAGCGGCGGGCAGTGGGTCGAGGGCTCGATGGCGGCGACGATGCGGGGCGCGGACGTCTACAGTGAGTCCTACCCGCTGATATCACCAGAGCCTCATCGTTGATGCGGTTTAGTTGCGGCGAGCATGCAGGCGCTGCGCATGTCATCCTATATGCACCAGCCCACGCTGCTCAGCATCCAGGCCATGGTCATGATGGGCCCCTACCTCACCAACAGCGGCCGCTTCCTGGATGCGTGGACACTCTTCGGCACCACCGTCCGTATGGCCCATGCCATCGGCCTGCATCGGGACCCGCAGCTGCTCGATCCCGCGCCACCGCTGCGGGAGTCCATGATCCGGCGCACGCTGTGGTGGTGGATGCTGCACATGGACCAGCAGTACTCCGTCACGCTCGGCCGGCCCCTGGGGATCTCCGGGTTCGGCGACTGTCCCCCACCGGAGCCGTTGACGACGAACCCGGTGATACTGAGGCTGGGTCAGTTCGTCGATCATTTCACCATCCACGCCAGGCAGATCCTGAGCAGCGACGGGATGATGAGCGTGGCGAAGATCGACGAGTTCACCGACAAGCTCGTCGGGCTGTGGCATACCATGCCGGAGCAGCTGCAGTTCAACGAGAGTTGGCTGCGCGACACGACCACCCTACCGGACTGGCCGCTCGAGGTCATCTCCGCAATGCTCTTTGCGAAAATGCAGTCCTTCCTCATCCTGCTCAACCGGCAACGAGTGGAGCGTACCCAAGGCACTGCTGGCCCACCTCCAGGCTCTCCCCCTTTCCGGACAAGCATGCCCGGGACACGCCGGCCATCGGTCGCCGCCGGCTCCTACTCCACCAGTCTCTACGGCAGCACGCAGGACCCCTTCCACCACTTCCACCCCCCCGCCGTCCGCGGTCGCGACCTCGTCATCAACTCCTCGGTCCTGATCCTGCAGACTTTCCTCTTCTTCCAGCATCGCCACCCCGCCGTCCTGATCTGCTGGACAATGTGCCAGCAGGCCTTCAACGCCAGCATGATCGTGCTGATTGATGCGTGGGAGACGGGCAACACGGCGAACGAGTTCTTCGTGAACCAAGCCTACGCCGTTTTCGATGAATTGGACAAGAAGGGCGTGCACAAGCTGGCCAAGCTCGCCGTGCAGCGGATCAGTGATGGTCTGGCCCAGCTGGGCGCGCGGCAGCAGGAGGAGAAGCGGCGACTGGCCATGGCGTCCCGGTGCTCGAGTGTGCAGCACGTCTACCAGCCGCAGCAAGCACCCCCGGTCCTCCAGCTCGACACGGCCTCCATGGCCGACTGGTCCAGCGACGCCGTCATGGGCAACACCGGCATGTTCCTGCTCGAGGACCCGGGCCTGCAGGCGCACGTCCCCCCCCCCTTCCAACCCCTCAGCTGGACCATGGCCGGCAGCAGCAGCAGCCACCACACCTCCTTCCCACCCCACGACCCCTCGCAACAACAACGCAGCTTCAACAGCAGCAACCCATCCACCGTCGCCGCCTCCCCGACCTCCTCCGGCCCCATGCCACTGCCGATGCCGATGCCGATGAACGCGCCCCTGATCCCCCTCGCCCACGTCACCGCCGCGCCCTTCCCGGTCGTCATGTCCCCGCCCTTCCTGCCCGCGGGCGCGGGCATGATCCCCGTCACCAACTCCCCCTACGCCGTCGGGCTGCAGCCGCGCATGCCGGCGCTGCATCATCGGCGCGCGCCGTACCAGCCACAGCTGCAGCACCCGCCGTCGCAGCCGCATCCGGCGGCGTTCACCGCGATCAACAATCCGGGAGGGGGGTTCCCGCATCACCCGGGTCCGCCGGGCCAGGGGTTTATCCCGCCGCATCATCATCATCAGCAGCAGCAGCCGAGGAGCGCGCGGCAGAGCCAGAGTGGCGCCAGTTCGGGCGGGGGGCCAAGGGGCGTGCACAAGTCGGACCGGACGCCGGGGGGACGGTCGTTGGCGCGGCGGAAGTGAGCTGGGTGCGTTGCGTGCGTACGTGTGTGTGTGTGTGTGTGTTGACTGTTGATGGGGGCAGGGGGGGCTATTGCTTGAGTGCATATTTAGCGAGGCGTTGGGCGGTGGGAGGCATGGCAGATCTACGCGGGGCGACGAGACACACGGGGCGCAGCAATGCTACTACTGGGGCGGGCTTTTTGGTTTGAGGATGTTCCGGTATGCTACGTGGTGGTCGCTTTGGACAACAGAACAAGGGCCGTGGGCTTGCGGAGGGGATTATGTACGTGCGTATCGGAGGATGATAAAGGATCAACAGCAGCACGGTGTTATCGCCCTGCTTCTTGTCTGTGAATCTACTGTACGGGTCCTGGCATCGTGCCTCATCGCCGTGAGAGGGCGCACGAGCCGGCGAGCACCTGGGGCAACAGCAGTCGGTGGCACTCTCACGAGGACAGCCTCGCGAATCGACCCGGACCCCGCAGAACCGGCCACGCTGCGTTCTTCGCGACGTTCACTGATGGCTCATCGCCGCTATGATGCTCCCGAGCCCATTGCCAGAGGTCGCGGGTCCGCGAGGATGGTCATGGGGACAACGGCGGCGGGATGCGCTCTCTTCTCCAGCTCCACGTTTCCACCCCATCTCCTTCGACCCGCTCCGAGCATGATGATGAGACCGAGCGGACAGCCGACGGCGTGCATCCTCGAACGGGAGGCCTCGAGACGAGGCATCCCGAGTCGAACGCAGTGTGATGGTCGTGGTTATGGAGTGGAAGCTTCCATGCTCGCGCGTACTGCCCCCCATGTCAATCTGAAACGTGGAAAGCACATCTGAACACCAAGCCCAGCGATTCCCGCTCGGTCTACCTGTCTATGTGCCTTTGATCCTACCCCCTCATAGCGTTCGTATCCCGTGTCGGAAGAAATGATCGTGCAAGACCGGGTATATGTGTCCAATCCTCAAAACGCCGCATCAGAAAGCGAAAGAAAGGAAAGCGCGATGCAGATCCGGGAGAGCGCGCCTCGAGGCCCCAAACTCGGGGTGAGCGACGGCCGGACGCTATCAAGAAGTTTGGAGCCATCAGGCGGGGACGGGAGGGTAGGCGCGAGCAGAGTTGCAACGATCCGCGGAGTTCCTTGCGCAGCGTTGCCGCAGAACACCGCCCGCTTGGCCATCGCCATGCTTGCCGCCACGTCGAGGCCTCTCTCCGCGCCGGGGTCCCAGCCAGCTGCGCGCGAGCCATATCCCCGCTGGCCTATACATCCCCTGGGCAGCCGGGCCGCGCGTCCGTCTCCAGCCAGTCCACCACCTCACCCAACTATCAACAACGACTGCGCCACCAGACTGTTCCATTCCCCACCCACCCCAACTCAATCATGCAACTGATGCGTCGGACAACTCCCGTCCCCCCTCCTCTCCCACCACCCCCGGATACACACCCGATGGAACTTACACAGACACTCCATCCGCCCCATCGCGTCCCCGACCGCGAACTCCTCGAGGCAGATGACGCACTCCTGCGGCTCCTCCGCGGCGCCGCCGGAGGCGGAGGGCGCGAGGCAGTCCTTCTCCGTCGCGGTGTAGAGGGCCATGCCGCGGGGCCGGTGGGAGGGCGCGCGCAGGCGCGCGGCGGCGGCCGTGCTGGGGTCCACGGGGGGTAAGCCGGGGGGCGTGGTGGTGGAGGCCGTGGGGTGGGTGGAGTTGAAGGCTGGGAGAGATGCGGGGTTGAACCCTCCCGCCGTCGGCGTGGTGATGTGTGGAGTGAGTGCTGCTCCAGTATGACTAGAGTGCCGCGGCGGCGGCGGCGGCGGCGGCGGGTGCGGCATACTGCTCGACCCGGGCGTCGAGCTGAAGCGCTCCGCGATGCACGCCTGCACGTGTGCCGCCCTTATTGCCTCGCCGGGCGGGAGCTCGGTGCCGCAGACGGGACACTCGTCTTCCTCCCGCACCACGCGTCGGGGCCTCGCCTGCGGGGAGTAGGCGGAGGGAGCGTTGTTGAGGGGCGGGCGTGCTGCTGAGTCCCCCCTGGGAAAGTGCGGGAGAGGCAGGGTCGGCGCGTAGGGGTGCGAGTGCGAATGGGAGTGGGAGTACCGGTGGCTGATCGAGCGGCTCTGGTGCGGGGATGGAGGGCCGGGGGAGGGGCGGGGCGAAGCGCGGTCGCGAGAGGAGGGCGATAGGCCGGCGGGGGGGAGCTGCTGAGGCTGGCCGGGGATACTGCGGCTGAGCGTGGCAGTCATCACGGGCTGGTGAGACTGGCTCCTCGTCCGCCCGCCGACACCCGGCCGTGAGGAGGGGGGTGGGGGCGGCATATAATGCCTCCTCAGCCGTTCCGCGGACTGCTCGGCTTCTGTGGCATCCCCCGCGTTGCGTGCGCCCTCGATCAGCGGCCGCAGCCTCGCTCCCGTTTCATCTCCACCTCGTACAGAAGCATTATCCGGTGTCCACGGGTCCGGCACACAAGGATTACACACCCGCACCACCTCCCCACCGCCCAGCGCGCCTCGGACCTCCCCCTCCAGCCCCTGCCCCGCGGTCTCGACCCCGATCTCCGTCCCAAAGGGGTGAGGCGGCTGCACGATGTACTGCCGCGGAATCGTGATCCGGTGCGGGGAGCAGGCGGAGCAGACGACGCGCCCGCATTTGCGGCAGTGGTGCCGCCGGTTCCAGAAGCCGAAGTCGGTCCGGCAGACGGGACACTGCGTCGCTTCGTCGTCGGGCTGCCAGCGCGGGAGGCGGAGGGAGGAGCTGGAGCGGCGGCTCGTGCTGTGGGTGTGGGTGTGGTGGGTGGAGGTGCTGGAGTGGTGAGCCGGCGGGAGGGGCCGGGGTCGGGGTTGAGGGGGGGAGGTGAGGTCGATGGGCGTCTGGGCCGTGCCTGCCATGCCGCCACTTGATGTGCTCGTCGCGGAAGGTCGACGGGGCGGTCGTGTGGCGGCGGTGGTGGTGTTGGAGCTCGAGGCGGCGGAGGTGGGATACGGGTAGGAGCGACCCGGGCCTTCGTGCTGGGCGCCGGTGTGTCGCCGCTTGCGGTCGGTGGAGGTGGAGCGCTCAGGGATGGTGCCGCCGGCGGAGCGGAGGTAGTTCAGCCATGCGCGGTCGCTGTCGTTGCCGGCTTGAGGTGTCTGATTGCCTGCGCCGGTCATCACGCGAGCCGTCACGTGGGCCCGTCCGATTGCGTCGTCTCTTATCTCTCGCGCTGACGAATGCGCCGCTCACCAAGCGAAGGGTGCGGGACTTGGCTGCTGTCTCTGGATGACCATGCAGTTGGGAAGATAGTGGGCGGTGTGGTACAGTCCATGGCCCGAGCAAGGGAGGTGTTTACTGGATGCGTTGTCATCTTGGCCGCCGCCGTTGTTCTGTGGCGTCATCCGCTCGGCAGTCGGCACCTGTCGCAAGCGGCCGTGGTCGGCGGCGCGGCGCGGAAGTCTCCGAAGCGATGTCCGCCCGCGAAGCCTTCCACCCGGCATGAAGGCTGTCGGAGTGACGACAGTGATCCTTGCGACTTGCCCACCGTCTACCCATCACTCTGGAACCGAGTGCCCCGAAGCTTCGTCGGCCCACATTGGGTACTACCCGATTGGGCAAGCCGCATACTAGCGCGGTTCTCGTTCGGCAATGCTTGCCGAGATCGCGACGGGATACGCGTGCTGTACTTGAGCTTCTTCAACTTCACGCGTGTACACCAGGAAACCCACCAGGGAGCTCACGACACACTCAACGACGACGCTTTCATTACGCCACATCTCCGTCATGTCCTCCGACCCACGAAGACGCGCCGCCCCGCCGCCTCGGCCGCCCACCCCTCCACCACCCCCCGCCGAACCGGACACCAACATCAACTCCCTCGACGGCGCCTCTGACACACCCCCTCAACCATCCATCCCATCTCTCCCCCTCCAACCCATCGCCGCTCCCAGCGACCAACCCTCAGACGGCGCCGGCTTCAAACTCCGCTTCTGCACCGTCTGCGCCTCCAACAACAACCGCTCCATGGAAGCCCACCTCCGCCTAACCACCCGCCCGACCTCCCCCACGCACACCTACCCGACCCTCTCCTTCGGCACCGGCTCCCTCGTCCGCCTCCCCGGGCCCAGCATCCAACAGCCCAACGTGTACAGCTTCAACTCGACCTCCTACAGCGCCATGTACGACGAGCTGCGCGGGAAGGACAGCCGGCTGTACACCCACAACGGCATCCTCAACATGCTCGAGCGGAACAAGGGCATCAAGTACGGCCCGGAGCGGTGGCAGGACTGGGCCCCGGGGGTCCCGCGCGTGGGGAAGCGGAAGCGCGGTCCCGACCAGGAGGCCGCGAGCGCCGAGTACAGCGACGACAAGGGCGCCCAGGGGGTGGAGGCCGGGACGGTGGATATCGTGATCACGTGCGAGGAGCGCTGCTGGGACGCCGTGGTTGAGGATTTGTTGTCCCGGGGGAGTCCGTTGAATCGGCCGGTGCACGTGTTTAATGTGGATATCCGGGATAATCACGAGGAGGCCTTGGTCGGGGGGAAGGCGATTCTGGAGCTGGCGGACGCGTTGAATGCGGCGGCGAATGAGGAGAGGGAGAAGGTGGTGGGTGGGTTGGGAGGAGGAGCGGGGGCGAACGGGGTGCACTTTGATGAGGGGAGGGGAGGGGCGAGACAGGGCTTCGATGA
>JAWDJV010000120.1:0-37074 GCA_033119285.1 Teratosphaeriaceae sp. CCFEE 6253 | reverse complement strand
GCAGGATACGCTGGGTGACGCGAGTGCCGTTCACGCAGCGCCGATCTATCTCATCCAGGCCGCGCAGGACATCGTCGTTGGCCAGGTCCGTCTCCCTCGATACCGAGCTGTACTGCAGGTTGGAGAAGATCAAGTCAATGTCCACGCCCTGAATGCAGAGCTTGATGATCGGCGTGCTGATGCCTGGCACCGGCACCAGATTCGTGATCTCGCCCGGAGCGGCCGACTGCCGCAGGAGGTCCGGCATCAGCTCGAAGAAGTCGTCGCGCGACACGTGCTTCGGCGCGAGCATGAGCGTGTCCACATCCGAGTCCGGCCCGTAGACGCCCAAGCGATAGCTGCCATACGTGTACACCCTGCCACCAGCCACGTCCAAGATGGCCTGTGGTAGACCTTTCTTCTTCCCCACCAGCTGCACCATCTGCTTGAGCAGACCTTCGAGCTTCAGGATGATCGCCTCTCTGCGCTCCGTGTCCGATGCCGGCGGGAAGTTGTTCTGCGCCTTGAGCTCGGCGACCAGCGAGTCGTTGAGCTTGAGATCGATGGTGGTCGGCGGCTCGTAGGAGAAGGAGGGCGTGACGCCCCAGTTGATCTCGCCGGCCATAATGTCGGCGGCCACTCGAGTGTGCCCGACGCGGCCGCGGCAGAGGCGTGATGCGTGGAGTCGCTGGCGCAGGCGCAAGCGCAAGGCGCGATGAAGCCCGGCGAAGGTGGCAGGAGCGGCCCGTCAAGCAAGCGCCGCGCGACCGAAGCACGATCGCTAACGCTCCATGATGAGATCGAGACGAAGTGTGGTGTGCAAGGGAACCGGCTCGAGTCTACAATGTAGAGGTACCGTACTTCATTCAGGTCATGCACGGTGCAGTAGCGTGACCTGCATGTGAAAGTCAACGGGCTCGGGAGTAACCGAGCGGGACCGTGGACGCATCTTTGGTGACACGGCGATCACGATCACCTCCGCACCGCCCTTCACTCCCATCGTCGACTGATATCTCATCTTTGGATGACGCAGCGGCCAATGATGGCGATGAACTGCCCAACGCTTCCACACGCAATTCCCCACGACGGGCCCATCAGTGGTCGATGAACCACCTCAACTTCGCGTCCAGCCACTTCACGTCTTCGACAGACTGGCCTGGCCCACCGGCCCAGTGGCCCCAAATGGACGGGAAGGCGATGCAAACGCCAACGCCGGGCTTCATGTGCAGCACCTCGATCTCCGAGTCCTCGGGAGGGAAGTACAGATCCGTCTGGCTGGGCAGGACCAGCGCTTTCGCCTTGATGCCCTGCATGGCGGCCGCGAAGTCGCCATTGTAGGGCTCTTGTTCCGAGCAGTCGGCTGCCTGCCACGTGTGCAGCATCACCAACATGTTCTCGGGGTCTGGAGAACGTCAGCATCATCATTTCCTCACGGACCATTACCCAAGCTCACCCTTCGACAGCCCCCAGGTCTCCCAGAAGCCAGTCATGAATTCCTCCAGGCTCTTGAACCCCAGCACTGACTCGTAGAGCTTCTCTCGATAGAACGAGGCCGAAAATCCCCATCCAGCATACACCCGGCCAAGCGCCTTCAACCCAACAGTCTTTTCTTCGCTTGTCCAGGTGTTGGAGTCACCCTGGCCAGCTCCACTGACGTTCACGCCGCCAGATGCTACTCCCTTCCCAGCCATGATAGCTACCTTGACGCCTTCCAGGAACACCTGGTTGTGCAGAGACGTCTTCGCCGACCCGCAGAAAGGGATCACGTAATCCATGACTTCGCGACGGATCAGCGAGCGCTACAACGATTCCGATATGATTCTAACTTACAATCCGGATACTGCGTCGCCCACTGATAGGTCTGCCCGGCGCCCATGCTCCACCCCAGCACAGCATGCGCATGCTTGACCCCAAGCTTCTTCGTCACCAAGTCGTGCTGCGCGCGGATGTTGTCATAGAACAACACATCCGGGAAAGGCTTCAGATCAGGGCTGTTGCTCGGCGACGAGGACTCGCCGTTGCCGAACAACGCCACGATAACGATAAAGTACTTCTTGGGATTGAGGCATTTGTCCTCGCCAATCAGCCACTCGTTGCTGGCTATGTCTCCCGAGTACCATGTGGGATAGATGATGGCTTTACTGCTCGGGTCGCCAAAGGTCTTGTATGCGATGTGGGCATTGGGGATGGTGCCGCCGCTCTTGAGCTTGAAGTCGCCGAGGGCGTAGGTCTCGTAGTTGGACGATGTGGCTACTGTTGATTGACTCATGATGAATCACAGACCTTGGGGCGGGTAAGGCACTGACGAGACGACCATGAGTTTACTTATCATCTCAAGCTTGCTTGCACTAGCACTCATCCGTCTCCTCATGGTTCCGCTCGACCTGCTTCTCCACAGAGTCGCCTTGTTACCTTACTTCAGAGCTGCTTGTCAGCCCCGCCATCCAGGCCCCGGGGCCATTACAAGCCCATACATGTATGTACTAGTCTTCAGCGTATCGATATTGATGTACCGCAATAGGTCCGGCGTCGATTGAAGAACCCGCAACTCGATCGGGACCATGGGACAGGCAGGTGCCCAGTACTCCATATCCATTGCACTCATGTCCATTAGTGATGCGATGTCAGCCACTGGGAAGATTGCATATGACGTCTTTCGTCCGAATATTCGACATCAGATGCCCGGAGTGACACTTTCCTACATGTACTCGCTCATACACTCCCTGGTGTGCGCTACGATTGCACGTAAATATCATTGTCTCTGTTGTATCTCTACTGTGTGAGCTCAAAGCCGATCAAGAGGTCAAGGCTGAATAGCAGTGACTACGACCATACTAGAGTTCTGAGATACACATATACCATATCCTCGCTATCTAGAACGACTATCACCATGTCTGGGGAACCGGAGCAGCAGGCGCAGGATCCCACTGCACATGTGAGAATGGAGAATGAGCCAGCTAGTCCGACGAGGCTGACTTCATCACAGGAGCAGATGATGGACAGCGAGTGAGGTTTGGGCGAAACACCAGCTACTGCACCATTGGCTCACTGTCGATAGGAAGCACGTCAAGCGCAATCCGCACGGCAACTTCAAGGACGTCGAGTCTTCACGACCGGACTGGAGATCCGACCAGAAGTTTGACTTCACAAAGACCAAGAACCCAGCATGGAAACCCGGCCAGGGCGCGAACGACGGGGGCGAATCGCTGAAGCATGACCACGTCGATATCGACCCTTACGAAGAGGGCCGACCGGCAACGTCCAACTACAAGTTGCTGATCTCTGCCATCATCCCTCGCCCGGTCGGCTTCGTCAGCACCAGATCAAAAGACGGGACGAGCACGAACCTGGCCCCCTTCTCGTACACGCAGCTCGTCAATCACGACCCGCCCGTGTTCATCGTCGGGTATGCTGGCGGCTTCGCGCAGGCGAAAGACAGTCTGAAGAACCTCGTGGACTCGGGCGAGTGCGTCATCAACATGGTGTCGGAGCACTACATCGAGGCGGCCAACGCGACGTCGGTTAATGCGCCGTATGGTGTCTCGGAGTGGGCCTTGACGGGCCTCACACCGGCACCATGCAAGGACGTCAAGGCCTCAAGGGTGAAGGAGGTGCGCGGCGAGGGTACCCAAGCTCCTGCTACTCGATCAGCTGACGATCGGCGCAGGCAATTTTCAGCGTGGAAGGGAAGCTCATGGAAACGAAAGAGTTTGAGAGCCGAGCCACGCCCGGCAAGAAGACGGGCGTGCTTGCTATCATCGAAGGGGTCCGCTTCTGGGCACGGGAGGACGCCATCAATGAAGACAAGAACATCATCGATCCTGCTGTGTGTACAAGTGATGATCTGCGAGCGTTGCAGACACTGATGGTGCTCCCAGATCCTTCGCCCGATGTCTCGCCTCGGTGGCATCACTTACGGCCGTCTGCTCGATGGCATTGAGCTGCCCAGGCCAGACTGGGAGGAGTTCAAGAAGGAAGCCGAGCCGGCAGGTCTGGTACGTTGACCGTTAAGCGGATGTTTGCGCCATCTGCTAATCGCTATGCCCGGCATCAATAGGTCCAGCCGCGAGCGCAAGGTCAATGACTAGGATCGGTGCTCTAGACTGATATACTGGCATGTGTGTCTGTATGATCTCGATTAGTCTAATGTAGAGTCGTGCCGGGACAAGTCTGGCTCCAGGCTGACGAGGCCAAGGTGCGCTTCGAGCAATGCCAGCTCATCCGCGTCCTTGGCCCACAACGGACTGACGACTCTGTCGATCTTCCCGTCGTCTATGAACGTAGTCAGCCTCGGTGTCAGCTGCTGATTCAATACGGTCGCCATGACACTCACCCCAAGCGAAGCCATGCCAGAGAAAGATCCCAACGTGGCGAGCGACGTTAAGTCCGTGGCATACCTCTTCCGACGCCAGTGCCGGCACCTTGGTCCCGAGAGCCTGCCAAAAGATCGCCCGCAACTGTCCCGCCTGCTGGTACCACACGAAGCGAGGTTTACCCTCGACATGGTCCAGATACCCAAGCAGGTGCTCGATGCCGTACTGGCACAGCCCGAAGGGCAGGTGCTCAGCTTCGGCCCAGTCAACGTAGCCCATCACTTGCCAGGTCTCCCGATCGACCATGATGTTGGACGGGACGAGATCGCCGTGCGTGAGCACCACGGGCACCGCGTCCAGCGCGCCTCCCTCGACCTGCTCCCGCGTCCACTGGGCTCGCTTCCGGAGTGCCGCGGTGGGCAGATGTCGCTCGAGACTGCCCAAACGGAATACGATGCTGGAGCCCACCCTGCCTGTGCAGCCCGCTAAGGTCGGCTTGGACCGGTCGCCGGCATACCACTGCATCGCGAAGAATGGCGCTAGGGTGCGCAAGACCACGGTGAGGTGATTCAGATCCGTGGTGTTCAGGACTGGTGTCCTGGGCTGGATGTCGCTGAGACGGTCTCCTGCAATGCACGACATGCCCAGTGCCTGGAAGCAGAGTCCGTTGCCGACGGGCAGTTGACCCACTTCCGTGGTGTGCGGCGCCAGCGGCGAGTAGACCCTTTGTGCGGCTGCCGCCATGGTGATGGACACTGCGTGCTGTGGTAAGCGGAACTGGATGATGGTCGTCGAGCCGATGGTCTCCTTCAAGCTGCCGGCGGGACTAGGCACCGCTTTCAGCGTGTAAGAGCATCCACCTTGCTGAACTAGGGGCAGTGCATTGTGCTCGGGGTATCGCTCCTCTATGAAACGTGTGCAGGTGGCGAGGTCAAGTTTAGTGAGGTTGTTGCGTGCAAAGAAACCAGGTAGAACTACATCCTCGGCGGCTGACATGGCGGTCCTCTGACTCGCATTTAGTACAGCCGCTGACACCAACCTCACGGGCCGCTCAGCTCTCTTCGCTGTTCTTTGGCCACCACGCCCGAGAACAGTTCGAACACATATATCCGTTCACGTAGCACAGGATCACGTTGCTGGATTGCAGAGGGGTAGCTACAGGCCCACGACGTCGTGCGCCTTCTATGTGTCGGTACATATGTACGCGCTCTCCGCCAGCCCAGGAGTCCAGTCGCTATATTTCCAACCCGAACCAGAGGGTATCTGCAACACTGTCGGCTCTTTCGTCGGACACGCCGGTGAGCCAACCCAGGCTTATCGCCCTCTCGAATGTAGTAAAGCCCAGCTGCAGCACGTCGCCATGCAAGCACTCCACATAGGCAGGACCCAGCCCATCATGAAAATAATCCATCTTCGGGTGCCGCTCAAGTACCAAAGATGGGCGCCTTGACCAGCACGGAGCGGCCTCGAATCGACACACCAATGCCAGCGGCCATCCGCACCCGCGGCGGCGAGTCCTCTTTCAGCCCCTGCGAGCTCTCCGGCCGGTTCAGACTGCTCGAGCTTCCCGTGGTGCCGGAGTGCTTCCCCTGCGCGGCCGCACTCTTCGCCTTGCCGGTCCCCGTCAACGCGCTCAGCATACTCCGCTTGCTCCGCGGCTGGTCGCCGGGAGGAAGGCTTCCAGTCTCCGTCATATCGGTATGCTCGCTCGATGCGCTGCGGATGGACGCGCGCTCCGCATTCTCGTCCGCGATGGACACGCCCAGAGGCGGGATCCCCGACTCCACCTTCATCTGCTCTTGCATGATGCTGTACCCGGGCTTGAAGTACTCAATCACGACGTCTCGACTCTCGACGGGAAGGTGGATGGCGATGCTCACCACGAGCTCGATGATCATGTGCACACCGCCTTCCAGGTCCGAAGGTGGAGGGTCTTGCAGGTGGACTGCAAGCGCGCCGATGAGCTGCTCCTTCAGCATGTCGGTGAATTGCGCTCGATTTGTTGCGCATTGCGCGGATCGCAGCGCGTCCTGCAGACCCTCCAGGGTCGATAGCCTCCAGTTCACCACTTTCGATGTCAAGAACTCCTCTTCCTCCACCGTTTGTCCATGCGGCGCGAATGCTCTGATGTTGCGCTGCACAGACTTGAGCTGTGCTGATAGTGTGATGTCCAGGTCCGGGTGGAAGTACTTGTCGAAGCATTCTTCCACCAGCCATCGTGAGATGAATGTCCGCCCAGCCGCAGTCATCTCCTGCTTTCCCGTGGCCACCGCATCCTTGTTGACCGACTTGTGCAGCCAGTCCGGTAGTGATCTCCAGCTCTTTCTTATACTAAACGCTAGCTGCGCAATCAGGCCGTCGAGCCGATTGAAGCGCGTGGTGTACTCGCTATCGTCGAGTGATGTTCGGGAGAGTGATAATCGCTGGTGGGCCAGACTATTCTGCAGCTGTTTCACTTGGTCCTCCTTTTCGAAGTAGTACTTCTTGACCTTGGTGTACTTCTCACCTGTCGCTAATAGTTAGCACGTAGCACACACACCAGACGCACGACGGTGATGACCACATACGAAGCTCTTTGTGGTCTTTGATGAGTTGGTTGACGTCTTCCTCCGTCATATCTTCGCCTAGTTGGACCGGCTGCGGCGTCACTCTTCCCACGTCACCCTGCTGCTGGCCCTGGATGCCACCCTTATAGGCTTGGCCTTGCCCCGCAGGCGGAACCACCGAAGCGTTGAAGGCGGGCACGCCTTGCTGCTGCTGCTGACCGGCTCCTACCGCCGAGCTCTCACGTGAGCTGAGCCCGTTGTGCATGCTCTGCCGGTTGCCCGCGCCAGATTTGACAGACCGCGGCGGCGGAAGGCTGCCATTGTTGGAGGACATGGACGGGTCTTCCTGTTGCGAGAAGCTGCGGCTCTGTGGCGGCTGCGGCCGTGACGGCTCTTGTGCTTGCTGCAGATTGGATGCAGACTCGGGTGGGGAGTACTGCTGTTGGGAGTATGCCTACAAGATAAGCCTAATGTCAGGCGTGCTGATCGCAGCGTGCGCGTCGTGAATAGTAACATACCGACTGCGTCTGAGCAGCTACACCCGCATTGGGATGTGCAGGTTGGACCGTGCGCGCGCTCGGATACGTGGGCTGTTGCGCAGGATGCGGCTGAGGCTGTTGGTGCAGGGGAGCCTGTGGCTGTGCCTCCTGGCCGCCAGTATAGGGAACACCGGGCGAGCCGTAGGCGCTGTGCTGCTGCTGCTGCTGTTCACTCGGCGGCGGTGGACTAAGTACGCCCTGTCCGCCCTGCCGCTGCTCCCGGAAGCCCTGCTCGGTGTTTAAGCGCTGCAGGCGGCGCTGCGACCAACGATCCAGCGCGGTGTTCTGCCCGGAGTCGGACGAGATCTTGCCAGCGCTCACGTTGTGCTGGCCGTTGCTCATGGGGTCGGGGAAGTACTCGTACTGCTCGCTCGGGGTCGGCAGCTGCGCGAAGTCGGGCGACCAGACAGGCGACGGCGAGCCCTGCGCTGGTGCCTGATAGTCGTACGGGCTGTTGGTGCTCGATTGTGCGGCGGTGGTGTTACGGCTCGTGCCCGCGCCGTGGCTCCGCAGCACCGTCTGCGACCGGCTCAGCCCGCCAGCAAGCGGTGACGGCTGTCCGAAGTCGTCTGGTGTCTCGTGGTTAACGCGCGCGCCCTGCTCGCCGCCCGGTATCGCCGCAATTGACCGCCGATCTGCCCCTCGCCCTCAGCATGCGGCGGGGATGGATCGAAGGGTGCCAGTGCGCGGGCGGACGTACCTCCAGCGTAGCCCGAACTGAAGCGATCGCTCACGCTGGTGCTCCTGCTCAGCGTGTGCTGCGGGCGCGGTGTCGCTGCCGCGGCGACGGGGGGTTGAGGGCGGAGAGGGAGATCTACCCAGTCAGCGTGCCCGAAGCTTACATTGCGGAGCGGTGCGGAGCGCGGGCATCAGACCGCGACATCGGGACGGGACATACCTGGGTGTTGCGACTCGGGAAACCAGTTGCCCGTGGTGTTGTGTTTGCTCTTGTTCCGCAGACTGAAGGGCATTTGGACCCCTCTAGCCCCCCGTACCGCAGACGCAACGGTGCAAAGGTGTGAGAGTGGGGACCGAGCGCCCTATCGAGGAGTGCTAGCAAAGCATCTAGCCTGTGGCAGGCGGGAGCTTGGTGTGATGGGGTGCGACTCGATTCGACCACCAGCCCATTGGAAATTGGAAGTAGGCGCAGCAGTGGACCAAGGCCCCAGGGTACCCGGGGCACTTCAAGACAAGAGCAATCATCGCACCCGTCTCCGCGCCGGCGCAGGCTACAGTTAGCCTACAGCGCCACCTCCTCGCCTGATACGCTGCCCTCGCGAGCTGTGCTGGGCGTGCTCGCAGCCCTGGCGTGCGTGCTGACGAGCGCGTCCGCCAACGACATGCCGCCGACATCCTCCACCACCCCCGGACCGCAACGACGCAGCGCGGGCGTTGCGTCGTGCGCTGCGAGTCCCGCGTGCGATACTCCCCCCTCAGCCTCGTCGATGTCCCACCTTCAATGCCCACCACTAAATATAGGTCCCGTCTTCCCTGCATGCTCCGCATCGATCCAGACGTGTTTCATACATGTAATAATACCAGGCATTGCCCCATTTGGTAATCTGCGCTTGGTCCTCATTATGTATGCCGGTGGGGTACAGCCGTCTCCTATAGAGCGCATCGTCCGGCACGACTTGCCGCCGGTCCACGAATGTCCAACATGATCATCAGTTGTTGATGATGGCCCATCCTCTACGACGGCACAAGCACGAGGACCCTGCGAGCCGCCATGCCGCACCTTGTCTTGCTTCCAATCGAGCACTGCCCAAAGCACCGCATATGAGACCTGACTCCGTTCGCAGCGATCACCGTCTCGCGGAACCTTTATCACAGCCTTGCTGTGCTGACTGGATTGCTATTACTACTGAGTGTGCGCAGTCCCAATAGCGCCTGCACCAATCAGAAGCACTCGTTGCGGCCAAGCAACCTCCTCGCACGAGCACACCGAGTGCACGCCAAATCAGCGGGAGCGCGACAGGAGAGGATCTTGGCCACTAGATGCGTGCCATGTACATGACCATCGTCGCACGCCGTGGCGACGCGAAGGAATGGCCAAACAAGCTTCGGTGAGGCAAGGTAGAGAAGGCGACGGGAAAGTGATCCTCGCCCCGTCCATCGCTCTTGCCCTCGTCACCACCCGGTGTCGTCTTCAACCTTTCATCATCTGTTTCGACTAGTCGGTTGATCTCTTCCTCTTGGTACATTCACTTTCACAGAGTATCACTTGGATCCTCACGACAACGCAACGCTCTTTCTATCACTGCCGCCAGACCTAGAAGGCACCACATCCACAGCATCATGCATGGCGCGTCACTCTTACTCCCGGTCGTCGCGATCCTTGCCAGCACCATCTCCGCGCTCCCGGCCGCGTCAGGAGTACCCTTCCAAGTCACGCACCTAAGCATACAAGCAGTGAAGAGCGCGAACACAACTATAAAGTTCACTGTCTACGACCCAGACCCTTTGACCAATGCCACTCAGAGCTGCACCGCGATCTGGACGACCGGCTCAGGCGGATACCCCAAGGGCTCCTATGTAGGACTGACATGTAGAATTGATCTGCCGGACGGCGGCTGATGGGCATCAGAAAACCTGTGGCAATAGCACCTTCGCGTGGAACATGTACGCCTACACCAACATGCAACACTTCGTGCTTGGACTGGAGCACAAGTTCAAGGACCCCTCGTGAGTTGCGCCACCTGCGCATACCGTCGTACACGTGTCAGGCTGGAACACTGATTGCCGCAGTATTGGGAATCCTCCATACGACCAGATCATAACTTTCGGCAAGGGCAACGTGACGTCCGCGGACCTGGTGTGTACGGCTGTTGGCGGGTGGGCAGGGTGCGAGCAGCCACGGGACCAGACGATCAGAGCGCCCATCTATGCCGTGACGGCCAAGCGGCGATGATGAGTCTTCTCGACTGCGTGAAGATGGGGACGGCAGCATTCGTCCAGCGGATGCGATATGACGAAGGACGAAACCTTGTACTAATTATCGCTCGATCGGGCCGTGATATCAGGAACGGTGAGAGTAGGTACTACATCGCGGAAGTGTGGAGCTGTAGTATAGGAGACGTGGGAGACGCAAGCATCGCGCCTGTGGAAGCGCTAAACCTAATGTCAGTCACACAACTTCAAGCCCTGCTCAAGGCGAGCCGGTCCGAACCACTGCCATCATCGACTTTGACAACAGGGCGTGCCGATGGTGTTGCAAGTGTTGCGGTCGCACAGACTGTGTTCGTGGCTATTGCTGTTCCCGACTTCGGCCTCTAAAGTCGAGCTCCGTATTTGCACCTACCGCGATACGGCCCTGGACCGTAAGCTGCCGGCAGACCATCCATGGACGACCTGTTGTACTACCGATGGAGTCAGCATATGTCGCTCTCAGCAACGAGCGACGGATGTCTGGTGTAGAGGGGTCGATCAGGATGCCTTGGCATAAGGCTAGCATTCTTCGTCCACATGAGCATTCGGAACGGCGAGTGAAATGTGTGTATCATCTTGGTGGTAAAGAGCCGGGTATGGGTAGCAGGGGGTGATTGACCTGCCGCACCTGCTGTCGTTATACATGATCTGCCAGGGCGCGGTGTGGAGCATCAGACGAAGGGATCCCACATCGAGACAGCGATCGATCAGCGTTGGCCGCGCGTGGGCAATTGATGATGGCAGGATTTGGTTTGAATAGTGAGAAGGCGGTGATGCTGATCCATGGCATGGGACACCGGACAAGATGATACTTATCGTAAGCTGGCCACCGACTCTAGGTACGGCCATGCCATTCAACGCTTGCATGCTACCGCGAAGAGTGGTGACTCACAAGGCCTGATACCAGTGGCAAGCATGCACTACAGCACTACACCATTGCGGTGTCCCAATGCAGTCGCTCCTGCCAAGGCGTGGCGTGATGTGGCTGCAAAACAGTACGCGGACACTGGAAAGGAGGGCGATGAGAGGGCAGCCTTGCATGGCATTGGTGTGCGATGCCTTTTAGCAGCCAATCAGACGCCCTTCAAAGTGCTGAACATGACGATCTCCGGGCCAGGGACGACTCTCGGCGTACTAGCGACGAGGTAGATGGTCGCAGGCGCTCTTCCATCAGGATCATCGACCCAAGGTGACCGCAGGCTTGCGCGTCAGGATAGAGCGATACGCCGGTCGAGTGAGAGGCCGACTGTGGGGCTGCTGATGCGCAAGTTCGGGCCACATCCATGCGCGGCTTACCGAGCGCGGGTGGGACTGCTGGGCTAGGCTTGCGTGATGAGCCCTGCCAGATTGGGAGGTTTCTTTTACTGGAGTCGTCGGCTGCGTGGATTTACATAGCACATGGCAAGTTTCGATGGTGTTGGGAGGCGAGCAGCGCATGTTTGAGGCCTAAAATTTTTGTAGAAAGCAAGGCCATTACGCCCGCCAGACTTCATCATGCTGCCCCGTATGTGCGCCGTGAAAGCCGTCAAGCGATGCATCTCCTCATCCTCCCACGCAGCACATGTCTTCTCATCGCCTCTAATCGCCGCCACCAACCGCTCGTGCTGTCATTCAAGTCAGCATCTCTTCGTACTTATCCGTACCTTTGATGCCCTGGCGCATGATGTACTGACTGTAGATGTTCCCCGAGCTGTGCGCGACCACCTTCTTGATGACCCCCCTCTCCTCCAGATCGTTCAATGCCTTCCGTGCCAGCGAGCCGTTGATCTTCAGTCTGTCGACCAACACGGCGACGGTGATGAGGCGGTACGACTGCACATCCTTCTGCAGCTTCTCGTTGGTGTTCTTGTCGAGGATGACGGCGTGCTGCGCCTTGTCCTTCACTGTGCGGACATTAGTGCGCTCCGGGCGTGGGCGTAGAGATCGCGCGGCATCGTACCCTTGCCCTTCGACCACTTCTTCTTCTGCTTCTTTCCTGCTGCTGCGGGTGCCATGTTGTCGGTATTTGCGGGACAATGGGATGCGGCGGCTATGGTGTAGTTGATGATTTCGTGTGCAGGAGGAGTGCGGGCTTGGCGCGGGGTCCTCCCGGCGGCCGATCGTGCAGCAAGGACACTTCACCTCTTCGACATCGAGCTACCTAACCCTCGTGGCAATGAGGGTGGAGTAATCTCGCTAGAGGCTTCTCACTCGTGTGAGCACACACGAGCAATGTATCATCTGGTGAAGTCGCTATATCTCCACGCCACAAGCAAAGAAGAATACTCCATTCTCCTTCTTGGCCTTGACAACGCCGGTAAGACGACTCTGCTGGAACAGATCAAGGCGATCTACAGCCCGGATTACCACCCCAAGTTGCAGACCGTTCCGACCGTAGGCCAGAATGTGAGCCTGATCAACCTACCTGACTGCTACCTCCGGATCTGGGATGTAGGTGGGCAGCACAGCTTGCGAGGCCTATGGCAAAGCTATTACAGCAGCGCGCATGCCATCGTCTTCATCATCGACAGTACGGACGTCGGAAATGCGGACGTGGAATCTCTTAGCCAAGGCCAAACCAAAAGCACGACCGCGGATGAGGAAGGCCGCCTGGAGGAATGCAAGCTGGTGCTCGAGGACGTGCTGCAGCACGAGGCTACCGAGGGCATCCCCGTACTTGTGCTGGCCAACAAGCAGGATCGCGAGGACTGCGTGGAAGTGGTGCGGATCAAGGAGGGTCTGGTACGGAAGGTGTTCGAGGGCGAGAAGGGCGCGAGTGTGCGGGACAGCCGCGTGCTGCCGTTGAGCGCGCTGACCGGGACCGGTGTGAAGGAGGCCGTAGAGTGGGTTTGCAGTCGAGTGAAGTGGAACAAGGAGGGACGGCCACCAGTCATGCGGTGAGGAAGCACGTGAAGTATTGTGGATCTTCACGCCGTCCCATCTAGCAATCGCACTGCTTTTGGAGGTCTGAGGCGCCAAGGAGGACAGAGGCGACGAGGACTGTCTAGCGACCATCAGGAAGGCTGCGTTGTGACGAATTTTACTCAAAACAGCAGCAAGCTCATCAAAACCTGTACGTGCTCACAGTCAAAGAAGAGGTCGTCGTTGGCTGATAAGAATTTACAGCTGCAGCTGGACACCTCTGACCATCGGGTTGTCTCTTCATGTCTACAGGTATCGCAGGCGCCTCGATCGGCGAGCAGCGCTTCGCTTTCCCACATCGAAGTCCTGGACAACGGCTTAAGCCACTGCGTGCGCGACGTCAGGACTGATGCAGTGCCGTGGCAGAGGTTCTCGGACCCATCAGGCTCATGGCCACCCGAGGACATCGGCTATATATACATCGACCGCCGGTTGTCACACCTTGCAATGGGTACTCGGCTAAGGATTGCTCTCTTGTCCGTCGTTCCGAACCCAGATCATCAGCACATCAATTCTACCGGGCGGCTGCCCTGATCTCATGTACCGAACAAGACGGATCTTCGGGGATTGGAACTAGCGCTAAGAAGGCTGTCTCCAGCGCCTGACTCAATAGGACGAGATGTCAGGTCACTTGCCTCCCAGTGCTCCTGGAACCAACCACATTGGCGCCACGGCATTGGCAGATTCCAGGCTGAGCGGCTAGCTTCATTAAGGTCACGACAGCTCCGCATAGGCTCGTCACACACAGTGCCGAGCATCGATGAAACTCCAGAAGCCACGCCGTTCCATGACATCGGTGGCCCAGCGGCTGCTCGGCAAGCACGCCAATGCCGATGATGAGACCAGGCCCATCCAGGCCCAAGCGGCTCGGGACACATGCTCCCATGAAGCCTCGGCCACTCAAAGTGGCCACTCCGTCGGACACCGCCTGACGGTAAGTGTCCCAAGCGATCAAGATCAACGATACGGAGGACATATGCACCTGGGACGATCGGACTGCGTGATACGAAGGGCGCATCGGGGCTGAAATGTACTATCAATCGCTTTCCTGCTCCCGCGGTGAGGCGTCGGCATGTGTAACCGAGGGAGATTCTGTCCTTGCGGAGAGGCCTCCTACGACGCTCGAGAGCACATCTGCGATGATACCATCTTCGCATTGCAGGACCGTAGCCATGGGTATGCTTCAGTCCGCGGTACCCTTGCAAAACATTCATTGTTTGAGAGACACATCCCAAGGACGATGATGTCTCGGCATTGCAACAAAGCCCTCGAGCACGTACGTTAAAGGTCCATAAGCGCTTGGTTCAGTCTGGTCCATCGAGAGCCACATCCGTCGTGCCGCCATCTCCACCACGAAAGATGATACTCGTGCACACATGGGGATTTACGTGCCAATTTGCAGCACGTCTCACCGCCTGAGGGATCCGCCCAGGAAGGGCAGCATCTCGGCGTCGCCAAATAGCTCTCGTGCGCATACATGGCATTGCGTTACAGCCTCTGTATACTCCACCAGATGAGATCAACACTTGAGCAGATTGGAAACTCCGTATCGCAACATCAGCCTCACGCACGCATCGGAAACTCCACGATCTTCAGACGAGCTGCCAACGTCCGAGATATACGCTCGAGGACATGATCTCCTCAATGCACAAGGCGCTCCAATACGTGCTCTACTCTAGACAACGTCGCACCAGAACCCCATCACTACTCTGGGATCATCGCCTCCGTCAACCAGCGCTGTATGGTCCTCAGCGTCGCGGTGAACTCCTGATGCCCCCGTAGCGCACTCCTCCTCGGGTCTCCTTGAGGCAGAGACCCATACCAATCGTCCACGGACTGCCTCCCCAAGATCTCATACTCCAGCTCGGCCATGAGCCAAGGCTCAATCGCCGCCGGGCGCTCGCTGCTCACGATCGCGACAAGCGACGAGTAGCTGGCTGCGGGGCTGATGAGCCAGCTGTCGCGCGGTGTGCCATCGCGGAGAAACCTTGTTTGGCTGCGCGCCCGGATCGCGTACAAGAATACGTCGCAGCAGGGCCATGCGGCTTCGACGAGGCCGTTGGCGAAGTTCTCCGCAGCGTTCTTGTAGGCGTTCAGTGCGAACTGTGGGAACGGTGGAAGCGTGAGCACTGGCGTCGCAGCTGGGAGATCTGTTGCGCTGGGGGGCTCGGCATTCCCAATGTCCATATCTTCGGGGTCGTGCGGCGGGGAGCACCAAGGGCCCGGGAACTCGCCGCCATCCGTGAAGTGGAGGCCACGATTGCGAGCGGCGCACATCACGACCGCCTCAACGATCGACTGTGCTCTGAAGGCCAGTAGGTTGTCGGCATGCCTCGGAAACTCAAGGTCGTCCATCCCAGGCGGTACGCAAGGCAGGTCCAGGACCAGCAGTATGTCTCTCAGCGTCGCCTCTACAGGCAGAGTCCAGCCCCCGAGTCCCTGGCGGTGCCAATGTGCGCGTGCGAGATCGGCGAGATCGATCACATCGACGACGTTCATCCTGCAAAGAGGTCAGACAGATCATCCGACAGTGACGACGTCAGCTGATACATACTGCCATCTAGGATCCAGCCGGATCGCCTGCAAGTCGTTGAGCACCTTCTGCACATCGAACGCCACCACGATGACGTTCCGCGCTTCGAAATCGTATTCGTCTGGGGCCGTATGCTCGGGGTCGGGGTTGATAGGGCCCTGGAAACAGCACGCAACACGCTCCCTCAAGGCTGCTACGCTTTTCTCGTCCATGTCCCAGCCCTGCTCGACGTCCCATCGGGTGTTCTCGCGCCAGAATTCACCGTCCGGCCCCGGTGCCATATCCGCCAGGTCCCTGGTCTCGAGCGTAGCCAGCCCAATGCGCAGACTCACCCGGCCCTCCACGTCCTGGCTCAAGTCCGTCTCGATGGCGAGGAAGTAGACGTCGCCCTCGAAGGCCAGGTCGGCGCATCTCCGGTAGTCACCGTGACCAGTCACGATCCCCCCATCCTCCTGCTCTTGCATGTGCTCGCACTGTGCTGGAGAGAACTTACCACGCTGTGCCAGTCCCAGGGCACGCTGCATCCTGGTGAGCTGGCTCTCGCCATCATCGTGCATGTCGTCGTGCTCTTGTGGCGGTGTCGCTGTGCATGGTGCGGCGGACGCCATCGTGCCGAGAGCGGAGTCGGTGGTGTTGAAGCAGAAGGGTCTCTCAATGCTGCAACAAGGTCCACCGTGTGAGTGCGTGGGCGGTCCACAACATCACGCCGGATTTTGTGAGCTTGGAGATGCTAGCAAAGTTGGTTGGCATAGCGCCTGCTTTCGGCAGGTGCGACCCACGAGCCTCTCAGAGCATACACTAGCCACACACCATACCCTCCTTCGGAACCTGCATCTCCGCCTGGCCCATCTCCGTCTTCACCTCGCCGAGCTCCTCCTCGACCTTGCCTCCAGGCGCCACACCACTCTGCTTCGTGTCCTCCGCCTCCAACTCCATCTTCCGCCGAGCCTTCTTACTCAGCTGCACGCTTCCCTTCTCCAGCGCCTCCTTGGGCAGTGGTCGCACATACGGCTGACACGCCCAGTACGGGCGTTGACAGCGCCGCACAGCCGCAAAGCTACTTTCGTCAGCCTCCTCTCCGTCCGCACCGTCTTCAGTGGCTTCCTCGGCCGTGGACTCGAACGCGGTCGGATCTGCGTCGTACGCGACCAAGCCTTCCTTGACCGCTGCCTCGGTGAGAGTGAGCACGTTCTCGTAAGCTTCGATATCACCGGCCTTGCATCGCGCCAGCGCATCCCGCACATCGTGGTGCTTCGACACCAATGGTCGCAAGATGTGGAAGCAGTGGGCTTGCATGGCGATGAGGTTGGCGTTCGTGACCTTCTCCGGCTTGTTCTGCTGCTTCTCGGCCTTGGCTTGCTTCATCTGTAGCTTCTTTTGCGCTTTCTTGGAGAGGGGCTCGGTTGGAGTCCCGCTGGTCGAATGGGCTGCGGGAGCTACTCCGACACGAGGATCAGAGAGCTTCTGCTTCTTAGCACGAGGCTGATCCTCTTCTGCTTCTTCGCCGTCTTCCGGGGGCAGGGGGCGGCCATTCGCTTTCGTAATTCCGCCGTTCGTGACGTGAGGCTGCACGGCTGGAGCAGTAGATGCATGGCCAGGGATGAAGAGCGGAGCTCGTACCGGAGGATCCCGGCCTACGACATGCTGGTGAATGATGTCCATGTAACGCCTGAGCACAGCATCGGCCCGATACCCACCCTTCCCATCCTTCCCACGCCAGTACTCCGTCCCTTCCTCCCCCACAGGCGGCGGAGCGGCAAAGATCGACGGGTCATAGAGATTGCCCTCCGCGCTCATCACCCCATCCACGCCCGTTGCTTCCAGGCACGCCTCGATGTCGCTATGCTGCAAGATATTCCCGTTCGCGAACATCACCGTCTCACTTGGCAATTGCTCCCTCAAATACCTCAACACGCTCCAGTCCGCCAGTCCCGTGTAGTGCCCCTTCTGCTCCCGCTGCCGGCCATGCACAGTGATGATGCTCGCTCCCGCCTCCAGAATCATCTTCGCGTACTCTAGCGTCCGCTCCTTCGTCTCGAGTACCCTCATTTTCGCTGTGACCGGGACCTCCAGATGCTCATGAAGATTCCGTATGAGCGTATGTATCGTGCTCCAGTTTTCCTGCAAGAACGCCCCATAGTTCCCTCGCTTCGCGATCCCCTGCGGACACCCCAGATTCAAGTCCACCGCATCGCAGTGCGCCTGGACCTGTTTCGCCGCGTCCAGCAAGCACGCCGGATCATTGGCGCAGAATTGGACGAACAGTGGGCGGTCGAAGGCTGGGTTGCCGTCGAGGTGCGCTTGCTGCGAGTCTTCGGCCAGGGCTTCGAAGTGCGAGGCGCGATACTTGGGTGACTCGGCGAAGATCTTGGCGTGCAACATCGGAGAGTAGGCCAGTAATGAGGGTTGGAGGTCCGGTGGCAGGAAGGAGCGGGTGAGGAGGCGCCAGGCGAATTCGGATTGGTCGACCATGGGAGCCAGGACATATTTGGGGGAGCCGATGGACTCGTAGAAGGCGCGGCCGTGGAGCTTTGTGGGGCCAGCCATGGTCGCCAGCATCCGGTGCGTGGGAGGGATGAGACAGGGAGGTGAGGGGAGAGGAGATGGATGACCTATCGTCTCTCTCACGCCCGATCGTGGACGGCGGAAGCCGTGAGTAATCAGCGAGCGACAGGCAGATGCAGCCGACATTCACCGTGCCACCTACGCTCTTGCGCGGCGTGCAATGTCTGGCAAATCCTGCAGTGGATGGTGTTTACGTGCACATGATTTTCGAGCTGGAGTGAAGGGTCGAGTACGGCAGACTGAAGCTCTCACTTGTTACGAGGGCATATCGGCGGGCGGCGGCAACACAAGTGATGGCATCAATGCATGAGGGATCGACGGTCTCCACGGGATGCTCGGTATAAGCGCAAGACCATGGTAAGCGTGGTAGCATGCTGTATTGGCGCACCGAGAGTATCGCTAGACACAGCAGCAGTAGTGCAGCGCAAGCCGACTGCCGGCAAGCCTTTTCGCCCACCTCGCGTGCATGATCAATCTCCTTGTTTCAACCCACTACGCCATCCTCATATCCTCCGGCACACCACTACTTCTTCTTGCTCACACCCACAGTCCTGCCCCGCCTGCCCGTCGTCTTGCTGTGCTGGCCCCTCACGCGCAGACCCCAATAGTGCCTCAGACCGCGGTGGGCGCGGATCTTCTTCAGCCGCTCCAAGTCATCACGGAGCTTGCTGTCCACGCCGTTGGCGAGGACCTGCGAGTCCTTGCCGTCCACGATGTCGCGCTGCCTGTTGAGGAACCAGGTCGGGATCTTGTACTGTGTCGGGTTCTGGATGATGGTCACGATGCGCTCGAGTTCTTCGGAGGTGAGTTCGCCGGCGCTGGAGAAAAAGAGTAGAATGTCAGTATACACAGGTTGCCGTATCGCATGTCGTGTGGTTGTCGAGGGAGATGTACCGCTTGTTGAGATCCACATCGGCCTTCTTGCAGACCAAGTTGCTGTAGCGGCGCCCGACACCCTTGATCTTGGTCAAGGCGTACATGACCTTCTGCTTGCCATCGACCTGTAATGCAGACCCATCAGTTCCCACCCATAGCCATCGAATCTGCCCGGCCCGGCTTCATTCGCGGATGCGCGGACTCGGGGGCGCCAGAGGTCGTACGCACGTTGGTGTTGAGCAGACGCAAGATGAACTGGAAGTTCGACTTCTCGCCTGTGACGAGCGACATGTTGGCGGTGATCCGGTGGAGTTGTCGATGTGCCAGCAATGGGTGCGCTCGTTGGTCGTGCTGTCGTTAAATTCGGGTGTGGAGTTGCTTGGCATTTGGTCTCCTCACGTGATTGATGTGCATGACTCGGGACTTCAACGCCTCCATCTGGGTCACGCGATGAGTCACCCATGAACCACGTACGCGTGCTCAGCCTTATGTATTTACGCGCGGGCTCCTCTGAGTCTTGTGATCAAGACTGAAGAGTTTGCGACTTCGGCGGCGATGAGTCGAGATGACAGCGCTGCGGTATATAGGTAGGCAGGGTCAGCCATCTCATCACTTCAACATCGCCCATGCTTCACATTTGCTCCCACATACAAGACAGTCCTTACAAACTGAGCGAGCCTATAACGACCAAAATGGGTCCAAGACAGAACCGTAAACGGATCAGACACAGACCGATGCGTGCAGCCAAGAAGACACATAGCCTCGATCTACAGCCTGTCCCGACACAGCCTGGCCCATTGCTGTCAGGAAGCTGGCCGTCGCCACCCACTCGATCAATTATCTGGAAGTATCCGCCATCAGCGAGACAACCAGCAGCAGCAGCAGCGGGAGTGGCCTGCAATCCGAATCGAGGAGACTGCCGCAAGCATGAAAGCGTGGTCGAGCGCGAGCGGAGGATCTTCGGTGGCGAGGGAGGCGAGTCCGAGAGCGAAGACGAAGCGGACCTCAAAGGGCAAATGCTGGATGTTGTGTTGGGCCTGTTTCATGGCCTGGATTACGATGAGATGCGGTAGCGAAAAACGCGGATTCAGTCGCCCGTGCCGGTATGGCGACGCCGGGATGGACGATCTTGAGGATTACGTCCGTTCCGGAGCGTTACAGACGACTCTTGACGAACGCTAGCTCGGGCCGCCACATCTCGTTCAGCAGCCGACTCGCGTTCACCATTTCCGGGCGCACCTGATCCAGCGACGTGATACCCAGCAGTCGCATGGCTGTCGTCAGCTCTTCCGAGAGCACTACAGTTCAAATCAGCATTATACTCCTTCCAAGATTGCGCGGGAACAGCCAACTCACCGTCCACACACCTCTCCACTCCCCTCGCCCCATAAGCAGCCATAGCATACAGAAACGGGCGTCCCACGCCCACCGCAGTGGCACCCAGACACAGCGCTTTCAGCACGTCCGCGCCATCTCTTAATCCACCGTCCACGAACACCTCGAGCTTGCCCAACGTCTCCGGCGCATAAATCCGTATCTCAAGCAACGTCATCAGCGCAGAAGGCGCGGTGTGCATCTGCCTGCCCCCGTGGTTCGACAGCAAGATCCCCTGGCACCCATACTGCACAGCCAGCTTCGCGTCCTCGGCGCACTGCACGCCCTTGAGGATGATCGGTTTCTCGCCCCACGCCTCCCGGATCCACGTCAACGACTCCCACGTCGTCTGCGCGCTGAGCTGGCCCGGAGGCGGACGGCCGCCGATCTTCGGCGAGACCTTGCCGCCCTGGCTTACGATCTCCTCCTCGGACGCCGTGGGCACTTCGTCCTCCTCGATCCCAACATCGAGGGCCTCCTGCGCTTGCTGATACCGATCCGCGGTCCGCTTCCCGAGGACGGGTGTGTCGACCGTGATCCAGAGACTGTGGAACCCGGCCTTCTTCACCCGTTTGATGAGCTCGATGGCACGCTGGCGGTCTGTGGGGATGTACAGCTGGAACATCAGCTTCGAAGCACTGCTGCCCCCCCGCCGCTCCTGCTCGGCGAGATACGTCTCCATGATCTGCTCCGTCGTCTTCGTGGACGCCGTGCTCATCAGACCGTGCATGCCCGTCGCCACGATCGCCTTCGTCATCTCGATCTCGCCGTCGGAGTGGATGCTACCCATGCTCCCCATTGGCGAACAGTAGAATGGGAACTGGCTGTCATTCCCCAGGATCCTCGTCCCAATGTCAACGGTCTCGACATTGCGTAGTACACGCGGCCGGAAGCTGACGCGGGACCAGTCGTCTAGGTTGCCAGCAAGAGAGGCGCCAGAGTTTGCGGAGCTAGAGGCATAGATCCAAGACTTGTTCGGGAGCGTCGCTTTCGCAGCGGCCTCGAAGTCTGAGGCGCGGACGCAGAGGGTGACATGTGGAACTTGTCCCTCGTCGGATTGGGCGGTGGCATTCTGGACTTCGTCGCGGTCAAGGCCTTTCGGGGTGTTCAGCGATGTGACGGTGTTGGGGTCGATGTCACCGAGGTAGCTGCCTTCGGGGAGGTCATTGACGACTTCGGGGGAGTGGTACTTGGCATATTCGGATGAGGCGTCCTGGGTGAAGCGTTAGCCTGATATCTCGAGCGTGTAGTGAGATTCGCGTACTGCTCCAGCTTGCTTTAGCAGAATGGTGGTCCCTCCAGGGTGCTCTGGGACGAACGAGGTGACATCGTAGACCTTCGAGTTGATGACTATCCAGCACGACTTCCTGCTACTGTGCTTTGCCACCTCCGCGCCGTCGAGCATGGTCGCAGTGGTCGCGGTGCTGTCGGTGTAGATCGTTGGGATGAAGTCACGACTTGGCTAACAGGGTAGATCTGGAGAGAAGCACCGAAGAAACGTGCGCCTGTAGCCCTGCTGTGTGTATGGTACTATACATGTACATGTATGCCGATGAAGATGATGGGCGGATAATGAGATCGACCCCGGCGGAAATGCGTTCAATGGGCGGAGCTCATTCACCCGAGGCTTTCAAGTCGAGACGACAGCGAGGTCGGCCACCCTGTACGAGAGACGGACTGACCATCGCTCTCATACCACGGTGGAGTGAACACAAATCGAGTCTCGATATCCTTGGCTGCGTACAAATTGCCTCATCTCGTTGACTCTGGGTTGCATTGGCCTGCCGAGGCACCAATCACTGTTTGTGCAAAGGTCAAAACATTGGAGACTACAGATGATCCCCAGCTGACAGCGACCAACACTACGATGCTCCACTCAATACACCGCTCCACTCTGCGTATCTCGAAGACGTCGGCTGTGACAGTAGGCGATCCCGGCTGAGAAACGACATCGTCCTCAGCCATACCAGACAACTGCCGACATGGCAGATTCAACGACCCGCCAACGGAAAGCCACTGGCACCACAACGAACATCTCCATCCCCCAAGCCGGCAACACCAGCACCCCCCCGCGCAAACCCGAAGGCAGCCTCAGCATCCTCGACCTTCTCCGCATCGTCGGCGGCCTCTTCCTCCTCAACTGCCTGCTCTCCTACTTCATCACCAACGACTCCGTCCTCTGGGGCTGGCGGCCCTGGTTCGTCCGCCCCCAGCTCATCTCCCGCTACTTCCGCGGCCCCGTCCGGCTCACCGACGCCCAGCTCGCGGGCTACGACGGCTCCGATCCCGGCAGACCCATCTACCTCGCCCTGAACGGCACGATCTACGACGTCAGCGCCGGCGCCCGGATCTACGGCCCGCGGGGGAGCTACAATGTCTTTGCGGGCAAGGACGCGGCGCGAGGGTTCATTACGGGATGCTTTGCCGAGGACGGGACGGCGGATCTGCGGGGCGCGGAGTACACCTACGTGCCGGCGGACGTGCCGCTGCCTGCCGAATACAGCCCGGGAGGCGTGGCGGAGGAGGGGGCTGGGACTGGGAAGCCCACGGGCGCGCAGAAGTCGTACCGGGCGAATGAGGTGCGCAGGGCGAAGAAGCAGGTCGCCGACACCATCGAGGGCTGGGCCAAGATGTTCAGGGGCGACGGCGGGAAGCAGTACTTTGAAGTTGGGAAGGTAGTGAGGGAGGACGGATGGCTGGAACGGGAGCCGAAAAAGGCTTTGTGCGCCCAGGCTGTCAAGGGCAGGCCGAAGCCGAAGGTCGCCGCCCAGGATGCTGGGGCGGCCTACAGAGGAGGCGGTGGTGCTTAGATGGCTTGATCAGGGTCACCCTGGACACTTTCGTCATGTCTAGGTACTCGGACACGCGGCTCAATCCCGCAGGAGAGCTTCGCTATGCAAGTCTACTCGTTTCCAACCGTTCCCACGCTCCGATGCGACAAAGCCGTGTGCCGGCTAATTAGCCGGCACACTGCCTATCGCTGTCTCAACCGCAGGGTATGCTGGCAAGGTGCCACGTCCTCTCTCGCACGCGCTGGAAAAAGGATCATCCGTTGTGATGGATGGAGTCCTCTCCCTTGCTCGCAATGATGTTCGTGCTCCTAACACGACCGCACATATCAGCACGTTACCCCGTTTCCATACCACACCCGACACTCGAGAACCCGGAACTGAAGACTCACCTTCCACCGGGACAAAACACGACCTGGAAGCCTGCTCCGGCCGGCGTGATGAACGTGCTCGTCTGGTCATCGTACGCAAAGCTGTACGCATCCGGACAGACCTGCTTCGCCGCTTTGCTGTAGTAGCTCGGAGTGCACTTGTTCGCGCCGTTGTATTGGCCCGTGCAGCAGTAATTCGGTTGATTGTACTTGGCGCAGGCCGACCAGCAAGGGCCGAAGGCCGGGCGCGCAACGTTGCCGTCGGGGTAGGGGTAGACGCCGTTGCCGGGTGCGAGGGGAGGGGAGAGCTGCAAGTCCCAGGGGCACCAGCTGGACACGGATTGCGAGGTCTGTTTCGTGTCGAATGGGAGAGGTGAGTCGGAGTCCGTGCCGAGGAACTGCTGATTGTTGGCGTATGGATTGTAGTTGGACGCGCTGCTCGCGAAGCCCGCGACCGAGGCGATGCAGCTCGGGTTCGTGGTGGAGGGATCCAGGGCCTCGAGCTTGGGCATGCCGTTGGCCAGCAGCACGATGGCGAGCGCGATGTTGTACCCGTCCACCAAGCTGATGTCGTAGAAGGTCTGCGCGTTGCTGCCCTGCAGCGTGAACTCCGCCAACGTCGCCGGCGGCGCTCCGGGGCCCTTGCAGGCCTGGAGGCCGCCGCAGTCGCCGGTGGTGCACGCTGCGCCCGATCCGCCAAAGGTGCAATTGGTGCGCGCCCAGACACGGCCTTGCCAGTCTGACGAGACGTAAACGGTCTGGTTGGTGTTGGGCTTGGCAGTGTAGCCGGTGAGGGAGGGGCCCGTGCCGCCTTGGGACAGAATGGCTGGGTAGATTGTATCCGGGCACCAATTGCTGATGAGGATGGGGGTGTTCAGGTTGCCACCTTGGCGCTTGGGGATGCGCTCGCGCTTCATGTGGTGTTCGGCGGAGGCGGTGGAGGCGAGGAGCAGGGTGGTGATGATGCTAAGAGTGGCCATGGTGGGTGCGAGGGAGGCCTCGAGAGGCAGCGTTCGTTCGGGTGTGCTGGAGGGCCACGCTCTGATACTGGCGCGCGCTGAGGCTGTCGCTTGTCCCTCTTGACAGCAGGAAGCTAGATGAGTAGGGCGGGTATACCGCTACATGTATGCATACATGTATGTGTAGAGGGCAGACCAGCTGCGATGCGAGGTGTAAGGGACACGGTGGGTGAGGTGGATGGTGGTGAGACAGTGAACGAAGGTGATCTTGAGACTCCTACCATGACCGCGCCATGCGCCGTGAGATCGCTCCTACTCATAATCCATGTCCGAGGTCTCCTTGATAGGCAGGCGCGTAATCTCCAGGGAGTTGTAACGAAGCGACGCGCTTGACATCTGCAGGAACAGATCGCCGTCGACGTCATGGCGGTGATGGCCGTTTTGGCACAGTGCATTGATGAATTCCTTTTCTTCGCTGCACCTTGGGCACCGTAGTCCGCCAGTGTGGTAGAAGTGGGCTCCCAGTTGAGATGTTATTGCACTGAGATCCCGCATGTCAGGGCACCGCCGCGTGCTTGGGATCCGGCCCGAGTCATGCGCTCGACTGCAACGCTCGACACCAAGCTCCTCTACACCCCTACATGTACTCTCCTGGCGGCAACCGAGTCCCCTGACGAAAGGCACATGTGTTCACCCTTTCTCCTGGAATCCTACCCATCCCAGAGAATTGCTTTGCGGCCACGCCGCACCTCACAGGAACCGTGCAGCACGCAGCGTCGCTCAATGCGATTCCGTCGTAGCCCCGATCAGACCCGCTGGCCGTGGCGTCTGCAGCCGGTCTCGAGGCGTAAGAGCACGTAGTGGCTAGCGCCATCCATCTAGGAGAGTCCAAGACTCCGCGATGTCGATGGCTTCGATACCGACGAACGCGGAGCCGCAGTCTGAGACGAGGATAATAAGAAGAACTCGACGGCAGCGGAGCGGCCATGTTCGCCAACACCGGTCGTGATGGGAAGCGGTGGGTCTCGCGGAATAACGTCCCTGGGCAAATCCACACTGCCGCTCATGGCCTGTTCGTCGCCGACCACGCAGGCCTACTGCGATCGGACGCCCGGCCGCTTGGTCGCCGCTGTGGACGAAGGTTCAAAAGGTGTACACGTTTGTTCGCATTGCCACGCCCGACGTCCAAGAGAGGGCCACTACATCTGTACACTCTTTGGAGTGCGCAGGGGCAACGCGCTATCCTGTCAATCATGGGAGAAGATCCCCCGCAGCGTTGGCTTGAAAGCAGTGAAGGGCGGCCCTTGATCGCACCTTCCCCACCCGATTGACATGCAGACGAAACAGGCCAGCTCGGGCCGCAAGGCCAAGCTCCGGCGATCCCGCCTCCCACCGTGCGTAAGCTTCCTCTCTCATCTCCTGTCTTCTTCCCTTTCTTCTTCACCGACACAACACCTTTGCCGACCGCGAGGCACCCGATCGAGCTTGGAAGAGTCGCACCAGCAGCTTGGTTTGTCGAGGTACGCGTGAGCAATGTCTTTCGAGCGATGGCAGTACGTGATGTTGACAGTCTATTCGAAGCTGCACACGTCAAACGTCGCGTCGTTGCACGTCCCATCCGTATCACTGCCCGAGTCGCATCAGTTCAGCGGTCGCCATGATAGCGTAAGCTGCTGCGGCGACGGCTTTCGCCAGCAGACTTTCCTGCTCTTAGCTAACCGAAGCGATGTGCAGTATTGACACCAAACTCCGACTGTTCCAGCTTAATCAGCGCCTACGGCAGGTTCGTCCCTCATACCGAATGGGGGGTACCTGTAAGTGTAGCTGAAACGCGATGCGCAGGAGTACGCCGAGAATGCCCGACCGCCCAACACTTTGATCGAGCCGGTTGGCGCGCGACCTACCCACAGCAGCGCCGGCGTCGAGGCCACGCGCAAGCGGAAGTCGTTGCATGGCCTTGACGTTGGCCTGGATCATGACCTTCACTCCAGGAAACGCGTATTCGCGGGATCCCCGTTGCAGCAAATCACGCATGAGCGAACGACAGAAGACTTGCTGCGTGTGATCAGAGCCTGCGACCCTGCCGAATCATTCTATTCGAACGAGAGCAAAGTAGCGCAGAAGCCAGCTTCAGTGTCAACATCCGTATTCGCTTCCCACGACTGGCCGCATATGAGCAAGCCAGAGTCTGTTGCAAACGCAAAATTCTGGGCTAATTATGAAATCCACAACTACGCTAAGCGGAGCGACACTTACGCCGGCCAGGGACACAATGTCGCGCTGCAAATCACGGACTTTGCGCTCGAGCAAGGAGGCTCGGCGGCGGACGAGGGTGATAACGTTGCGCTTCGAAGGGAGAATGCCGCATTGCGCAAGGAAGACGCTACACTGCGCACCGAGGACGCCGAGCTCCGTGAGGAGAATGGCACGCTGCGGCAACAGATCGCGACGTTGAAGGGCGGCTGGCTTCCGTCAAAGAGTACGTGATCACAGCCTAGGCCGCAGGTCGTCTTCAAGCGTGTTCTCGCGCGGCGGAGCAGCAGTAAGCTGCCAGGGACTGTGGAACGTAGAAGGACGGCAGGAGCGACTCATGAATTCCTCTTCGGGCGCAATGGAGCGGGCAGCCTGTGGAGCGGGCAGCCTGTGGAGCGGGCAGCCTGTGGAGCGGGCAGCCTATCTCTACCACGGTGTCTCATGCTTGCCAATACTCATATCCTCCAGCCTAGCATACTAGCGTGTCCCCAGATCGTGCTCAGGATCGGACTACATGTACGTGAAAGTTGCCCAGCCATTTGAGCAGCTCGCAAGACTGCTCAGGCGTCAGCGTATAGACTCGTACGAACCGGTCTAGCGGAATGCTTCGCGCGACAAGATTTTTCGCCGCTCATAATAGTTGTACAGGCTCGCGCACACTCTCTACACATCAATCCACCGCGGGTGCCGGCGCAGGAGGTGTACTAGCAGCCGCCTCGCCGACCTTCTTCGTCTCCTTCTTCTTCGCCGCGAACGGGTTGTTGCCGCCCATCAGCATGCTGCTCATCATATCAAACATCGGATTGCTCTGGCTCGGGATCTTGATCCCGAAGTACATCTCGCCGAGCTGCGCCAGCGGCTCCTCCCACGCCGCCTCCTTCAGATGGCTCGCGTAGTGCGTCTTCAGCTGCTTGAAGAGGTCCGACGTCCCGCGCTGGATGGCGAGGAGCAGGAGGCCGAGGAAGTTGAGGAGGGGCAGGGAAGGGTAGATCCGGATGTCGGAGGACGGGGAGGAGATGCTCTGCACGCCGAGCCCCGGGTGCGAGGACGAGAGTTTGGAGGTGAAGAGGAGCAGGGCCTTGTTCGCGGCGCGCGTGTTGCCGACGAGGAGGTACGGGAAGACGGCGCGCGCGGCGTACTGCGAGGCGGTGGAGGGCTCGTCCGAGCTGTACCAGTCGTACTCCATGTCGCTGAGCACCTGTGCCGAGTCGGAGGTGCCCAGTGTCAAGTGTCGTTCGGCATCGTACACCTCGCCCTCTTCCGCGAAGAGTGTGCCGATGACGTGGTGCAGTTCTGGCTCGCCGGCCGGGTGATCGCCGTATTTGCTCGACCACTCCACGATGCCGCCCACGAACTTCTTCTTGGCTGGCTCGTTGGGAGGGAAGGCCCGCAGCAGACTCAGTAGGCGGGCCTTGTTCGCGACATCTGAGGGTAGCTCGGCTTTTTGGTACACCTCGATCAGGTAGTTGCACAGGTCTGCGCCGGAGCCGCCTTGGCCGGCTTTGAGTAGGAGAGCGGCGCCGGAGGAGAGGAGGTCGACGGCGGAGGTGTAATCGCTGGACTTGACGTATCGATTCACCAGCGTTCGGATCTGCTGGTGTGCTTCGTAGTAGTCGCCTTCTTCAATCCTGTCGCGTGGCAGTCAGTCGTTGCTGCCAGCGTGGGCGGAGGGTGCGCATACTTCGCCTTCTGCCGTGCTAGGACTTTCTGGACCTTCGCGGACATGGCGACAAGCTCTGAGTGGTGTGGATGGCGGTGTATTGTGCTTGTTACGTCTGAGAGCCTTGAAACGAAGGGTGACGAGCCGTGCTCGCGACGTCACTGCCGCCAAGCCATGCATGTGTCTTGGTCTGGATCTGGTTCTGACCACATGGCATTCATGCACATATAGCCACATGGCACCGCAACGACACGCCGACGACGACATTGCAGCGGCCATCAACGTCGGCCAAAATCCAAGTCTTTGGAAATTCAGTTACCCATGCTGCTCGTGACTGGGCCAACTTGCGTGCTATGCCATCCGTATTCGACGGCTAAGTGACATCCCAGCATCCGCATCGACTTGGCCTCGCGAAGTCGTAAGCCACCAATGCTGCTTCCAAAAGGCAGACGTGTCACAGATCTCTCTCAAGCACAGCACCAGCAAAGTTCGCGGCCATGGCTAGCAAAAGCCCCGAACCCTCCACCACGGCGGACATCCTCGAACGCATAACACTCCGCCTCATCCACCTGGTGCACACCGACCAGTTCGACGATCCAGCCATAACCAAATACCTAAGCCCCATCTTCGAGGGCAACTTCCACTTCTGGCACCGGACGACAGATCTGGCTGCGTACCTCGAGATGTGCAAGGTCCTCACGACGGACAATGCGAACCAGTATGTCCTCGAAGTCCTCAACTCGTGCTCGGTGGCCGACGAGGCCAGGCGGCGCGCGACGTTCTGGGTCACACTCAAGGTCCTGAACCTGCCCACCTGTGACCATCAGAATTACGGACAGGAGACGGTCTGTCGGATGGACTGGCAGCGCGGGCTCAAGGGCTGGATCTGCACTCGATACACGACGATCCGCGGGACCGCATTTGATGGGCATGACTTAGCCCTCTCATGCCGCCGTCAAAGGCAGCGACGCATGACAACATGGTGCCATTTGCGGCCGTTCTACATAGGCGTCCGCCCTATGCCGATGAAGACGCCGTCTACCACCTCGATGAGGCCACTCGCATCCGCAAGCTTGGCCCATTCCACGGCGAACAGCTTGCGAGCCTGGTCGACAATGTCCGGGCCCGCGATCGTTTCCGCAGGCCCGCTGCCGATGTGCTCATCGAACTTGCGATCCGCATCGGTCACGCTGTACCTCTTGATGACTCGCGGGTGCTTAAGCTCGCTGCGGTACGCATCCAGCGCGTCCGTGCCGTCGATGTCCGTCTGCGACAGCAAGATCGTCTCGACGTCGCGCAGCCCAGCTCCCTCCATCAGGACTCGCAGATTCTCTGGCCGCTCGAAGGGTACACGATAGAATGGCAGCGGGCGCCCCAACGCACGACCCACCCGTTCAAACGTGATGAGCGAGATCTGGCTGGCCGGGTGCGTGACGTCGGTCACCAGCCTGCCCCCTGGCTTCAAGAACGTCACCCACTGCCTGAGAGCATCGCCCGGATCCTGGAGCAAGACCAACGCCGAGGCGCAGATGATGACATCGAACAGCTTGCCGTCCAGTCCTGGCAGCGATCCCAGGTCCGTGATGGAGTGCTGGTAGATCGTCACGTTGCTCAATGCATGCGCGCGCCTCTTCGACTCGCACTGTGCCAGCATGCCGCTACTGATATCCACCCCGATCACAGTCCCTGACTCCCCGACTGCGATGCTTGCTGGAAAGGTGGCCAAGCCGGTGCCGCAGGCAAGGTCCAGGACATCTTCGCCAGGTTGCAGATCGGCGAGCTTGGTCATGTGCCGAGCGAAGCGCGGGTGCCAACTGTCATCGTAGCTGGTCGCTCTGCCATCGTAGAGCTGCTGTGCATCGCGTGCCTGGTCGCGTGCGCCGGAGTGAGCCATGTAAACTGCAATCGGCTTTTCGCGAGTGTTTTGCTGTCCACGAGAGAGACAAATCAGTATCTGTACCGAGAACCCAAGATTGGTTGCGCCATCGGAGCTTGTCTCGTATAGGCAACAAGCCGGATACAGTTTGGATTCTATCGAGCCGCAGCGAAAGGTCTTGCGGGCGCACCACCAATGGATGGCGGCTGTGACTGCTTCGGCCTCTACAGGTCTGTGGCATACCGCGTACGCCCTTCTCTCATGATCCTTTACCCTTCTCACTAACCTCCTCGTTCACGCTCTCGGAAGGCGAAGCCTCCACATCCTCCTCACCTTGCAACACGTAGTCCGGGTCCACGGCGAAAGGGAACACCAAGTACAGCACATAGTACGCCACCATCGTGACGACCAACCCATCCAACCAGGAAAGCGTATAGTACTCGAGCGCGCCCTTGTGCACCGACAACATCGGGTTGATGCCATGCGCCAGTCCGGGTAGCAAAGGCGCAATGCCGATCAGTAAAGCCGTGATGGCTCGGGGGTTCACCCCGGCGGTGTACCAGTACAGGCTGTTGCGCGGCGTATACAGACTCTGGACGTTGAACCCTTTGCCGCGGCGCACGAGCCAGTAGTCGCTGAGTAGCAGGCCGATCAGCGGCCCGAGGAAGACGGTGTAGCCGTTCAGGAAGGCGAGGAAGCGCGCGGCGCGGGCCTGGATGAGCCAGGGGCAGATGACTGGGAGGACGAGGCGTCAGTATATCAGCTTGCTTGTACGTGTAAGAGTCTTCATTACCGAAACCCAGAACAGCGCAGATGATCTGTCCTCGGCGGATGTTGATGAATTTGGGGAACAAGCCCATTAAGTCATTGGCGAAGGGCACCGAGTTGCCGGCAACATTGGTCATGATGTTGGCGAAGGCGAAGAGGAAGCCAGCGAAGAACTTGGCCGGCCGATTGGACCACAGCAGGACGACCATCAGCGGATTCCACTGCACTTCGCCGTAGACGACCTGGGCTGATGCCGCCAAGACGGTGCCGAGCAGCTCTGTCAAGGTGATGCAGATAGGGAGTAGGAGCTGCATCTGCCACGCCTTCCGCGAATCGTGCGCGTAGCGTGTGATGTCGCCCATATTGATAGCGAATGTCGCGTTTCCGCTGATGGAAGCTGTGATGGTGGTGCAGAAGGCGTAGCCAACAGACCAGCCATTGGTGATGTTGTTGGGGATGCTGAATAGTGGACCCCAGCCGTTGGCCGCGGTGAGGGCCCAGGTGAACAGCACCACGCCGAAGAAGGGCATGACGATGACCTTGATCATGAACATCCAGCGCAGAGCATTGATCGACAGGAAGAGGAACGGGAATTGCGCGATCCAGAACAGGGCAAAGCAGAGCAAGTCCGGGGCGGTGATGGCTGCGCTAGCTGGCAAGCCATTGACCTGCCAGTGCGCGAATGATGGCCAGATGGCTTCGATCATGCAACGCACGGCGTTGCCGCCAATGGAGCTCTGCACGCCCATCCAGATGACACAAACGACGCCGCGGATGACCATCGCGACGTAAGCGCCCCTCATGCCGAAGCTGGCTCGCGAGATGACTGGGAAATTTAGCCCGAACTTGCTGCCGATGTATCCGGAAGACATGGTTGGTATTGTGACCAGTAGATTACCGATGATGCATGCTCCGAGCGCCATGCCCGGGTTGAGGCCAAGTGCGATTGCGCTGGAGGGCGTTTCCAGCTGGGCGACGTTGAAGCCCTCGGCGATCCAGAAGCCGCCGACATGGTACCATTCCCACTTCTTGTTCTCCTGCGGGACCGGGTCAAGATCTTTGTTACTCCAGCGGGCTGATTCGCCTTCAGCAGTGAAAGAGCCGGGCTCGGGTTGTAGGACGAGGGTACTCGACCTGATGCTGGTAGTGATGCGGCTTCGCACTTTAGTGATGCGCTCCATTGCGGGCGGCGAGGGCAGTCAGTAACGTGTGAGGCAATGCGCGCCACCGTGAGACATCTCGAGGCCTCTTGATATGTACATGTATCACCTGTAAGTCCGCCACCGCGCCGCCGGCGAGCGATATGCCAAGAGCGTACTTACTCGCGCGCCTATCTGCAGAATTCTGCCTATCTCACGGGCCCGCATCAGTATGGCAGCTACCGCGCCTGATCTCGAGGTAATTGGACGAGTGAGAAAGGGATCAGCGTTGCAGCTCCCGAGTGCGGCCCCAGCGAGAGAGGTCCTATGCGGACGACGCTCAGCCACGTGGACATGATAGCCGTTGAGATGCTTGGCCGGTCGTTGCAGGGTGTGCCTGCGTGTGCCGACATGTAAATTACGGGACTGACGACCCATCCAGGCGTCGTCCCGTACTCAAAGACTGTCGGGGTCGATCTTGTCTCGCGCACGTGTCAAAGGCGCGACCAGCTCAAGATCTGTGTGATGGGTAGCGCAAGACCGAGCGCGGTAGGAGACTGGGCCACGGGCCGCCACGATGGCGCCGTGGTAATGCTTATCGGTCATGGTATGCGGTACGGGCGACCTGACCAAACCATGGCTGGCGTCCGTATGTTGATGCAGGCGATGATGTCGTCGCGGGGAGAGAGAGAGAGAGAAAAGGAAGAGAAGGCGTACGGTGCAAGTCGCCAAGCCGCTTCGGCGATAAGGGTGGCCAATGCCCGAGTCGCGTTCTTCGCGGCAGCAGTGACTCTTCGCTGGCTTGCCCATATCATCTGCTTGGCCTTGAAGATAGATCCCCGTGACAGCACTGGTCAACCATCATCTGGCAGATCGCCGAACAGTGACGGAAGCATCCGTCAAGATGTCGGCTTCGCTGCCCGGCAGCAGAGACCTGCCGACCTCGCGATATGACCTGGACACCTACTGGGGTCGCGTGAAGCACTCGGCCGACATATCAGATCCGAGGTGAGACGAAGGGTACCATGGGTGACCTACATGTACTGGTGGGCAACCCATCTTTCATGGCTTGGCTGGGAATCACGCAACACCGCGAGTAGCGGCGACTCCACTCCACGGCTGACGGTAGATGGCAGAACACTCCTCACCTCCTCCACCGGTCTCCAACACGCCAAGGACCTCATCACGCAGTACAAGCAGGGCGTCATTCCTCACATGACGCCCGACCTCTGGACGGCCAAGAAGCTCGTAGACTCGACACTTCACCCGGGTCCGCATCTTGCCACCGGGACCCCTTGCCCAGATAGCTGACATCCAAGCGAACAGACACCGGTGAACCCGTCCTCCTGCCCTTCCGCATGTCCTGCTTCGTGCTCTCCAACCTGATCCTCACAGCCGGCATGCTGTCCCCCAACCTCTCCACGACGGGCACCGTCGCCTGGCAATGGGCCAACCAATCGCTGAACGTGGCGATCAACAGCGCCAACGCCAACAAGTCGACCGCGATCACGACCTCGCAGCTCCTGCAGAACTACTTCCTCGCCGTCGGCGCCTCGTGCGGCGTCGCCGTCGGCCTGAACTCCATCGTGCCGCGACTGCGACGACTGAGCCCCGCCGCCCGCATGACCCTGGGCCGACTGGTGCCCTTCGCCGCAGTCGCCAGCGCCGGCGCGCTGAACGTCTTCCTCATGCGCGGCGAGGAGATCCGGCGCGGCATCGACATCTTCCACTGCGAGTCCGCCGCCCAGCGCCAGAAGCGCGAGGGAGCCAACCAGCCGCTGGAGAGCCTGGGCAAGTCGAAGAAGGCGGCGACGCTGGCGGTGGGCGAGACGGCGCTGTCGCGCGTCTTCAACGCGACGCCCATCATGGTCCTCCCGCCGCTCATCCTCGTGCGGCTGCAGAAGCAGGAGTGGCTGCGGCGGCAACCGCGGTTGGCACTGCCGGTCAATCTGGGCCTCATCTTCACCACGAGCGTGTTCGCGCTTCCGCTGGCGCTGGCGGCCTTTCCGCAAAGACAGGCCGTGAGCGCGAGTACGTTGGAGCCGGAGTTCGCGGGCAAAGGCGGCGACGGCGGGAAGGTGGAGTTCAACCGCGGGATCTGATGCCCGTCGGCGCCTGTCTGATTGGGACGACAACAACAGCAGTCGATGACTGGAGCGCTCCACGAGGCATATGCCGTTGCGCTGCAAAACGACCCACGCGCTGGCGCCGGGCGGCCAGAAAGCAACCTCGCACAGCTGGTGATCGATCGGGCTGTGCAAGCCATTCGACGACCAGGTCTCCTCTGGCGCCGCAGGTTGCGGCCCGGTCTATGGTGCGTCGAACACAAAACAGCATCGGGTCTGGGACGGACAACTTTCGCCGGCTCCCATGCGTAGCGATGCGCCGTTCCAATGGGTCCTGTCTAATGGCCCGGGCCAGCAGCGTAGAGCCAGGATCGGTATAAAACAGAGTGGGTAGGCCCACAGAGCCGCTCAGAAGACCATTGCCTGGGTATCAAGTACACATATACAACACGCTCACATGCCACTGCTCAAGGGGCCCCCCCGCCGCCATCTTCCGGCGCCACGTATCCCAGCTTCTGTCCGACCTGCACCTTCATCCCCTTCTCGATATTCCACCGCCACCCCCCCCTCCGCTCGCCCATCCCCTCGTCGAACGTCGGTCGCCGGCCCTTGGGCGCCTCAAACACCATCACAATCGTACTCCCCAGCTGGAACCCGCCCATCTCCTCCCCCTTCTTCAGCGCATGCCCGCCCAGCACCGCGCTGGCACCCCCGTACGTCGCCTCCGCGAACCCGCTGTACTGCTCCCCGCGCGCCTGCGCGGCCTCGGCCGCGCGGTCCGCGCGGGTGTCCGTCAGCAGGCTGTTGGTGCGCAGCTCGCGGTCGAAGTTGACGACGATGCTGCCGACGTTGGTGGCGCCGACGGGGGTGTAGGAGAAGAAGCCGTACTTCCACTTCCCGAGCAGCACGACGCGCTCGTTGAGCGTGAAGAGGCCGGGGAGCGTGCGCACGAGGTAGGGCGAGACGGAGTAGAGCTCGCCGGCGAAGTGGCGGCGCGACTCGACGACCCAGGAGACGGGGGAGTGGAAGCGGTGGTAGTCGCCGGGGGCGAGGTAGACGACGCAGTAGTAGAGGGCGGTCGGGTTGTCGGCGCTGTTCGAGGGGGAGTACCAAGGCCGCTGGGCGGAGGCCAGGTCGGCGGAGACGGCGGCCTCGGAGGAGGAGCTGGAGGGGGTCGACTGATCCGAGGCGGAGATATTGGGGGGCGCGACGCGGCCGCCTTCGCGGTGCTTGTCGGGTTTGCTCGATGTAGTGGGCCCGGAGAGCAGGTTGGGAAGGGTGTAGGAGATGCCGTTGACCTGCGCAAACTCCTCATCTTCCTTGATGCCCTCCTCATCGCCGTGTCGTCTTCGCTCTGCCGAAGGCTGCGGACTCCGCGGGTCACTCGTAATATTCGACTCGACCTTCCCTTCCTTCCGTTTCGTTGCTGGCTTCGTGCCGAGTAATGCATCGAGGTGATATGTGACGCCCTTGACCTGCTCTACCTCTCCATCCTCAATGAACCCAAACTGCACGACCCGTCCGTCTGCCGGACTCACGAGCGCGGTCGGGTCGGGGTCTATCGGCCTCACCCCCGGCTTCAGCGTGCGATAGAAGAACTCGGCCAGGTTCCGGTACACGCGCAGATCCGGCTCCGCCACCTCGTCAAAGTTCACCCCGAACGCCCACCCATACAGCTTGAACCCCGGGACCCGCAGCGGGGACGGGATGTCCAGGCTGTTGAACCAGCCCCAATACCGACTCAGCGCCTTCAGCGGGATGGTGCTCATGATCTGCACACTCCACGGCCCGCTCGGCACGATACGTTCTCGCCGTTTGGGCCGAAGACCGGACGTCTCGTACTCGTCGGGGTGCTCGGCCCGGTTGCGCCATTCCTCTTGCTCCTTGCGACGCTCGCGGGCGTTGCTGCGGTAGATCTGGAAGCCGCCGAGGAAGGCGATGCCGACGGCGATGGGGATGGGTCGCCAGACGGTGCGGGTGTTGCGCCACGCGGTGCGTGTTCGGGCGGCGAAGGACTCTTTGCGGTGATGGGGCGAGGAGTGGAAGGGGCGATGTGGGCGTGGCGGCCGGAGCAGGCGTGCAGGGCGGCCATGGGTGAGCGGCCGCAGAGGTATTCGGGTAGCCATAGCGATGGCGCAGGGTGACACAATGTGTATGTCAAGAGTGCGAAAGTATTGCTTCTTACGCCACTCATACACAAGGCGGACACGCCATGACTCGGCCTCTGCATCACCCGCCGCAGATCCGGGGACTAGGCTTAGGGGCCAGAACTTACATGACCATGCCACTTCTTTACCTCCGAGACCTAATGCTTAATCAGACGTATGAAGGACTCATTGTGTGCGACTGGACCCTGCGCTGATTGCCGCAGTGTCGACCTCGAGAGACTGGATCCAAGACTGCTTCTAAGTATACCTGCCAAGCCATGATCCCATACATGTACAATATAGACTTGATTTCGGCCGGGGTGTTCATGTCACTGTATCATTCCCTCCATCGTACAGAAGCACACGCTAATAGCCAAGCAAGACTCTACCGTCTCGGCACTCGTCTCGGGGTATCCTCGTCGTCGTAGCTGATCGTCCACGCCTGCGTCTTTGAGATCGACATATCATGCTCATCCATCTGCCTCTGGCTTT